>JAMZAV010003642.1:0-249819 GCA_024449915.1 Sweltsa coloradensis | reverse complement strand
TATAAGTATTAGTATTAGGTCGATATATTTGTAGACAGACAAGTTAGTTAGTTAGTGTTGTTTTAGGGCACTCAACAGTAGAGTTATCAGTGCCCATGTCAAGTGTATTAGAATATTCCAAATTTTCTTTTTCCATAATTGTGGATTACCACCATGTTTTCTTCTTTAACAACAACGAAGTAACAAGCGTATGGGGAGGGCAGGGGTTCCCCCACGTCATGGTCGTCTCCGTCTTGTGTCATCGTCCGTCCGTGTTGTCATTGTCGTCGCCGTCGGGGAAGTAGACAAAGGGAAGGGGTTCCCCGACGACGACCCAGATCTCACCATTAGTTTCAGGGAGTGAAACTCCCCTATTCACGGGCCAAACCGCGAGAAGGTTGCAAGTTGGAATTTGAAGGCCAGGGCAGTAATTAGGTCTATTAGGTGAGTGGTTGCAACCGGGCGGAAGGGTTTATTTGTAACTATTAGGAATTGTTATGTTTATGTTATATGTTATAAATTATTCCAGATGCTGGTTTCTGACTACGAGGATCTAGTCATAGGGATCCTCAGCCAACATCCCGGTATCTGCCTGGCCATCTCTGGAGTGCTGTCACGTTTCACCAACATGAGGGACCTTTACCGACAGGATGACCAACTCGCACTGTGGAATGAAAAAGCTCAGCAGCTCAATAGTACGTTTATATACCGGTATTCTTAGTACTATTGTATAATAATAAAAATTTTACTTCATAGATAGATTTGATGATTATTTGGGTTTAATTGCACACAACACTAAAGTTATTTTCAATGTGTACTTGGAATTAAATTGTGCCAAAGATGGCGCCGTGTGAGGCTGACGTGTCCACAGTGCACCTACATTGCACGTCGACAACATAGGGAAACAAATCACGGAACAAAGTACTACTATACTGACAAGCAAACCACAGAAAACAACAAAGACGGACACAAAGCTGGAATTTAGATAATCCTATTTAGTAATTCAAACTAATAACATAAATTAAATGTACAACTCGATAAGACAAAAACAAAAACCGCGCAGAAAATGCGCAACCTTGTTATGCGTCAAGGTACTATCTCGCACTGAACAGAATCTAACACTGACCGAACATAATCTGCACAACCTGTGCGGAAAGAACTGACGGAGCACAACACTGAGATAACGAACGCTTTATTGAAAAGCAAGATAAAGTAAGCAGTGTACAAAACCTTAAGTCTGGACAGAACAGACATTCACTAAAAGGTGTCAAATATTATATTGAACACATTCAGCAGAGTCAGAAGACAACTCCATGTAGTGAGGCCAAACAAGAACAGAACGAAGAGCGGAGACAAAATACGTCCAGCTGCAACAAGAACAACAGATCAACTGCGAGTCGAGGCTGCTGCTGTGCGCGTCCCCGCGCGTACTGTGTAGCCTGTGTAGATGGCAGTCAAAAGGTGCGGGGCGGCGAGGTCATATCGAAGTTGCACGTCAAGTGCATTAAAATTATTCAAAATCATGTTGATGTCAATAGCACATGAACTCTTAGATGGGTAATAATTGGATGTGAGCTAAATTTAAATGTGCAGTGAGGTTCATCGTGACGGAAAGGAGGTAAAAAGTGTCAGTTTGGCAATCAGATGACAGTTGACATAAGTTAATGTTCTAAACTAACGGGTGAAATTGTTTGTAATTTATTTCAGGCTTTCGGAGCGGTGTTCATTTTTATGACACGAAAAACTGCTGCAGCGTACAAACGAATTTTTGAATATTTTGTGTTGGTCTACCCCAATATAAATTTAAAAAGTGTTCTCTGTGATTACGAGACAGGGTTGAGGCGCGCCATAGAAGATATCTTCCTAAACACAAAGATACGTGCCTGCTGGTACCACTATTCGCAGGTAATACATAGACCTCTTAGTAAATTGCCTAATTTTCGTAATAATATTGATTGTGAACATGTGTGTGTTGTATGTGAGTTTTAACATTGAAATTTTCAAGCTGTAGGCGAGACATATAGGCCTCAAGTCAAAATACCCAGATAGGTTTACTGTTTAAGTGTTTTACAACTATGTATTACCAAATCTCTTTACAGGCTATTGACAGATATGCGGCCTCACTCGGACTTCGACGGAGGCAGAACTGGCTGAGGAAGAAGGTTATACGAATGGTCATGGCCCTGCCTCTACTTCCAAAAGCCAGAATCGTCGAGGGGCTAGATGCCATACGTCAGGTCGCCAAAGAAAAGAGTTTAACGGCAGATTGGAAAGACTCCTGGAGTATGTTAGAACATACTGGATCGAAAATGTAAGTGTTGGATTACTTTTGTTTTTATCACTCATCGAAAGACAACTCGTGTGGCATTAATGTAATTTTGAAAAATTTCAGAACAAATAATGTAATTAAACTGTCGTCACTTTATAGAGGAAAGAAGTGAACTTGACCTGTTAGTCACTAAAGATTTGATTTGATTACTGTCGAGAGTAGGTGGTATTCATACTTCATGTTCAGCAACGGAACGTAAAATATTACTAACATACTATAAAGTAAGACGTAATTTTAGTAACTAGAAACTAGGATTTGTTATTACATCATCGTACAAAATACGGTTTTTGTAACTTCCACAAAAATTGTGAAAGTCTTGTATTATTATTTTATTAGTGTAGCTTGGGCAAAGCTGTCAGCAATAAGTGTTGAATGTGTGAACTTGACACTGTTGTAATAACTTCGTGATTTTCTGGAATAAATGTGATCTGGTTTCAGCCCACGCCTGGAACCTCCAGAGAGACGGAGGAGGTGACGGTGAAGACGGAAGTGGAGGAGATGGAGCCGGATGTGGATATAGTGGTGGAGATGGAGGAGACGGTGAAGACGGAAGTGGAGACCGAGGTGGAGGAGACGATGGAGACGGAAGTGGAGATGGAGGAGACGGTGGAGGAGACGGTGGAGATGGTCCTAGCTCCCAACCTCCTTCAGCCACCTAAAGCAACGCCTGCACGCCGCCCAAAAAGTCCATTAGTGCTTGCTTATGAAGCTAGGGAAGAAAAAAGACGTGCTGAACGAAAGGTGGAGTTGACCAATCTATTGGTTGATAAATACCACCACTTCTATTTTGACAATTTCTAATCCTCCATACCACTTCACCAAGATTCATACCAAGAGAGTGTACCAGGGGTAGAGAGTGTACTAGGACTGGCCCAGGTAGAGCAGAGGGGAACCTTGGGAAGGCAGGATTTCAATGAAATAGGAATGGGACGTATGGATCCGGGGAACTGGCTAAGGGATGTAGAAAATAGGCTGGTCTGACAGATAGAGGAAAGGAAGAGGATCTTGGACATTATCAGAAGGGAGGACATGAAAAGGAAGGAAGAGGGTCCGTCGCTTTGGTTTAATGTCCCCCACTGAAAATCAGTTATATAACTGACTGGGTAGACTCTAAACACAATTTATTTATTTATTTTATTTAAGACGAAGGGATATTGACCAACGAGGGAGTGATGCAGGACATGAGCCTGGGGAAGGACGAGAGACTTGATTGATTGATTGGATATTGCTTAACGTCTCATATTTATGCAACTTGGCTAATCGAGACGAAGGGAGGGACGTAAGGGGTGACGCGGGGGGACAAGGGGTGGACAGGCCTGTGCTGGTCAGAACCAGCCACAAGCATATGGGGAGGGCAGGTGATCCCCCACGTCGTGGTCGTCTCCGTCTGTGTCATCATCCGTCCGTGTTGTCATTGTCATCGCCGTCAGGAGGTAGTCAAAGGGGTCAATAATCTTGTTCACTTTCACTTAATTTCACTCAATATAAATACGCCGAATCGAAACGAAACAATTGTATTAAGAATCATATCATCCCTTAAAGATTGGTAAGTTATTAAATCTATCCGAGGGTATTTGTCAATGAGTACAATTTTGGATTCACATTTTAATTCCAAGTCTTCACTTCATAATTGTTATTAGCCCTAAGCTTAAATTTAACAAGTAGCCTAGTATAGAGTATAGAGGGATATTTAGCCAATGCAAAATGTGTTTTATTTATTAAATTAAATTATCATTAGACCGTAGGTCCTAGACCCGCAGCCAAAAAATGCCTCACCGAAATTTAGAGGTGTGCTCTAAACCAAAGTTAATAAATCCCATTGAAATGGAAAACTTAATGAAAGGTGCATAAAAAACTGGCAACATCACCCACACCCTCCACACCTCACCCAATTACAGGCATAGGTCAAACTCCTCAACGTGTACCGGTATCAATCATCTTTCATAAAAAAATCCCTTCACCAAGTTCGTTAGTTGGTTATTGGGATTTTAGGGCACACAACAGTAAAGTTATCAGTGCCCATCAAATTTTCTGGTTGCTATATAAATATGAATTTCAAATTTAATTTAAAGGTATTTTGCTTGAAAAATTAATAACGTTATCGCTTGTCGTGGAGTTATCTGATAAAATTTCTTTGAGGGAAGGTTTTAATTAAAAACAGCAACAGGTTCTGAACATTCTCACCTATCAAATTAAAATAATTTAGTTTAAGAATTGAGTACAATGAATGGCAGGAACCAGGAAGAAACATGTCATTAAAGTCATGGCAACTATGCTGAGTGATACAACCCTTCAGGCGGTTGTCTGTTCTGTCCAGACGGAAAGGTAACAAATATTAAACAGCATTGTGCAAAATATACCAGTCAAGACTTTCTCCAACAATACATTCAACAGGAACAAAAAAAAATTAAATGTAGCTTAGACCATATTTGACCACTGCAGCTGTGCAGAATCATGGGGAAAAGCTTGGAAAATCGGCAATGCCTTGCCAATGCTAATAACACGCATAATGAAGAGACCAAGATGAGAACGTGTGAAAGCTTCACACACCTTCCTACATGCTAAATGAAGGGAAGTCAATGACGTTGTTTCACAGAACTCTTGAACCATGGGGTTGTGACATTCCTACCCCCTCTTCTACAGTGTAAGAGGGGTGTGCTGGGAGGAGTGGATGACGTGGAAAAGAAGAACAAACTAAAAGGTGGCCAGTAAGGTTGATTGTTTGGATATTGCTTAACGTGTCATATTTATGCAACTTGGCTAATCGAGACGAAGGGAGGGACGTAAGGAACGACGCGGGGGGAAAAGGGGTGGACAAGGTTGCGAGTTGGAATTTGATGATAACATTGGAATTGGAGTATTACAGACTAATTGTAACCTTGTGCAAATAAATGAGGCTATATAATCAGACATCAAAACTTCGAGACAGAACAAGGCCATACAGGTTAAAAGAAAGTCTAGGCAAGGCCTACTTCCCAGCCTGGTAGACTATAATAGAACGAAATCCAAACTTTTTTTCAAATGAAGAACTATTAAACAAGGAGGGCGACAAATGGATCGGTGACAAAGTCTATCGTTCTCCGCCACGAACTGTACAACGACCTTATTCAGTCTGAAGCACGCAGAGTGTTTCCACAGCCAAGAGAGCTTTCAAAACATGATCTACGAGGGGAGGGACGCAAACGACCAATCTGGTTAGATCAGAGCCGAATAAATTACTTTTAAATCGTTCATCATCAATTCATCATCCATTGTCGATTTCTTCGTCTGGCAGTAAGTAACTGCCTCACTTGACAGGCGAACAGCATAAAACAATAAAGACGGACACAAAGTTGGGACTTAGATACCTAATCCTATTAAGCTATTCAAACAATTATATAAATTAAATGGACAACTCGATGAAACAAAAACCCAGCACAGAAACCGGGCAACCACGTTGTGTGTCGAAGCTCTTATCTCGCGCTTAACAGAATCTAGCACTGACCAAACATAAAGTGTCCAACCTGTGCGGACAGAACAGACATTAAACTAATTCTACGTGAGCTCCCTACCGATGTTCCCATGTGCTACAGGATGTGGAAGACGAATCTGTGCCTCACGAATACACTGAAACGGTAACTACCAGTTTACGAACACACCAAGTGTGCACTGGTTTAGGGACCACGCATTTTGCTACTGGGTATCATCTCTTAGTTGTAGTAAGTTCTGAAAACAGTGAATATTTTCAATACGTAGACATAGTAGACGGTGCCGAGAGATTGGGAGAAAGGAGTGATTGTACCAATATACAAGAAAGGAGATAAAAAGAAGTGTGGCAACTACTGAGGCATTACTCTACTATGCCATACATTAAAGATATATGAAAGGATTATAGACAGAAAGATGAGAGTAGAGGTGGACCATATGCTGAATGAAGAACAATATGGGTTCAGATGGGGAATATCGACTATAGATGACCCGATATTTGTACTTCGACAAGCGATGGAAAAAAGTTGGGAGCTGGGTAGAAAAATGAGTATGGTCTTCCTAGACATCGAAAAGGCGTATGATAGTGTGCCAAGGAATGTAGTATGGGAAAGCTTAAAAAGAAAAGGAGTGGACAAAGGACTTATAAACAGGGTTAGAAGTATGTACATAGTATGTGAGAGCTGTGTAAAAACACAGTTTGGGCTGTCAGGGTGGTTCCAAATAACATAAGGGCTGTGGCCGGGAAGTGTGCTGTCTCCACTGCTATTTACAATAGTGATGGATGACATCCACAACAAGGTAAAGATGGAGGAAACGGGGGAGGTAGAAGTTATGCTGTTTGCCGATGATTTTGTGGCATGGTCAGAATATGAGGAGGTACTCCAGAGATACACAGACCTCTGGAAGAGGCACATTGAAGAGGCCGGCATGAAGATAAGCGTGATCAAGAGCAAGGTGGTGGGCACGACCAAATATCGATCACGATCCAAGGCATTTGTGATGTGAACCGCCGATTCATGGACGTATTTACTGGTACTCTCAGCAAGATCCATGATTCACGTGTTTTTAAACTCCCCTACACATCAAAAGATGTGCCGCTGATCTGCTGCAACACATACCACATCCTAGGTGATGCTGCATTCCTATCTGAGAGTGACTTCAAACGCCATACAGGGATTACGGGACTCTTAAAGACTCTCACAAGAACTTCAACTTCATTCACCCTCTCAGCAACCAGAGTATCGATAGAGAATGCGTTTGGCAAATTGAAGGCCACATTTCGTCAGCTCATCAGGACAGATTTCTCTGCCGTCAACACTACAACAAAGTTTATATTGTCTTGTTATGTAATGCAGAACTTGTGCTAACTTGAAAACATATCCAGTGTAGGATCTTCTGTCTATGATACAATTAGCATAGTCATCATCTGAAAAAGCAGTAATTACTCCATTATCTTATGTAGCTAAATACATCAGGCTACCAATTAACAGCTGATACAGGGAATCTTTGACATCAGACTTTTCAGACATTCAGACATTATAAGATTGTGTGAGGGGTTAGATATTGCTTTTGTGTTTTTGCCGCCAAACTCTATCTAACTCAATCTCTTGACGTGGCATTTTCCCGGCCACTCATAACTCACTGTAGAAAAGTTTTAACGGAGTGGAAGATAGACGCGGGAAGAAAAGAAAGCAGCACCCCAAAGAAGTTTTTCCTCGGCTTCTGAAAAAGCTTCAAGAAGCAATATCGGAGAATCAATCAGCAAATGTAAAAAGTGGTTTTGTAGAAATGTGGGACTGTTAAACCGAGATAAAGTTTTGCATGGCATTCCAAAAACTGATGACTCTTTGAATGGGGATACCGAGGCTGAGGTAGATGAATCTGTTCTTAATGACTCCGTGGTTGATTTGCTGAAATCAATGCTCTACGAAGGTGTGAAACCGCGTCAACGTAAAAAGAAGGTGGCTGTGGTTCCCGGGAAAAGTTTCCTTGGAGCTGATTTCAGTGAATCAAATAATGAGGAAGTAGAAGTCGATTATCTCCAGTTGTTTCAGCATCGGAAGAAGAAATCGAGAACGAAAATTTACAAGAACTCCTCTGAAGTTAGCTATGATGGCCGTGCTATGCGAGGTGTAACGAATGTGTTGCATAAAGAAGACATCAAGGCTGGTGACTGGCTGCTGGTGGAAATCAGTGAGACAATAAACTGTGCTTCAGGCTCATCGAAGAAAAAAACTATCATAATATGATACCTAAATCATAATAAAAAATTGGAGTAGGAAATACTGGTAGGCCTATTTTGATTAAGAAATTGACAAATCGTCTTGCTATGGCAACTCTAGTGTACACACATACAAAAGTCCCAATGCAAAATTTACACGTAAGTCAAAATCCAAGCTGTCTTATTCAGATAAAGAGAACTCAACCTTGTAGTGGGAGTGGTACACTCCAGAACCCAGTTAAACGTGGCATATTAGAATAGAAGCAAACCACATTGCACAGTTGTTGTATAGGACCCTAGGAGAGATTTGGCCCACAGCACCTAAAATAGGTCCCTTAAGGTTAAGGGCGGCTAAAATTTAGAAATTTCCAAAATTGGAACACGTGTGTAGTATAGAGGTTGTTTTCGCATAATTTGGGCGTGGGAAGATCGACGGTAGCCATGCCACGGTCGTGGGTCTCGTCGGTTAGGCCCTGGTGCCAATATTTTTTAATTCAAAAGCCAAACGGAGTTACAGTTTGCATCCTTCTGATGTCGTTGAGTTTGGTGTCGTTTTCGGGTATTTACCCCTTATAACCGTCCTACATGAAACCCTTATCATGATGAACCGCCATTTTGGAAAATAGTGCACGCCTGAACAGCGCCCACCGTCATAGACTGGATACATAATTACAATTTTGAATTCTTGCCGCAAAATGTACATTTGGGTACCGGGCCGAGTTAAAGGTAAAAAAACAACAATAGATTTGAATATGCTATGTACCATCTCGGGGTTTAATTTGTTTGCCAAGAATTCAAGATGGCGTCCAACAAGGTGTTAAAAACGGATAAACCTATTTGAAGTCCTATTAGTGTTCGATGAACACGTCAGGGGTGGTCATTTCTCTGTTTTAGGGGCCGCAGAGAATGAGGAATAGTGTTACAGGAACACCAGGAAACGGAAGAACTATTTTCAATAATGCCTGTGGTAGGGTAAGAAAGAACAGGAGGGGAATGCCCAAGCAAGAAGGTAAACTAAGGGTGGGGGAATATATTGATAAACATACCGACAAAATGTCGACTGTCCGCTGGTTTGATAAGAGGGAAGTAAACATGCTCACTACTATGCATGGCCCTAGCATGATCGACAATGGAAAGAAAAACTGGAATAAATAAGATGATTCCCAAGTGTGTTGCGTCTTATAACCAGGGAATGTGCGCTGTCGACCACTCTGACATGATGCTGAGTCATGTCGACTGTGTAAGGCGGTCTGTAAAGTGGTACAGGAAACTGATCTTCCACTTGTTGGACCTAAGTGTATTGAATGCTCACATACTTGAAAAGGTCCTAAAAAAAGGAACAAGAGGCAGCTATCGACATTTCGTTTAGAGCTTGTTCGCCTCCTTCTGGAAAAGTATGCTGCCCCAAAGTTGTCCGCCAAAGGAGGGCGCCCATCCCCCGGGCTAACACTTCTACGACTTGTACATCGCCATTTCCCTGATGTTATCCCCTCTACAGCAAAAAAGGCCAACCCCACAATGCAGTGTTATGTTTGTGCAAATACCAAGAGGAGTGAAAAGAAGAGGAGAGAATCCAGGTACATGTGCAATGAATGCAATGTACTGTAACATTTCCAATTTATAGGCCTACTTTAAATAATTATTTAATAACAAATTTATAAGTAAACATTTATTAAACTCTTCAATGTTCAGTCAAACAATCAATATTAACCAACAACAACAACAACAAAAGTGAATTCTTTAGTGTCAAAACTTTTACGTATCAATATACCAATTTGAATATTCACGCGTAATTCAACCCGAGTGTTCTTCAACTTGTAAACCAAACAGTGCTGCATTCTAGCGCATCGCCCCAGAAACAAATTATCGACCGAACATTATCGACAAAATTATAGAACTGTACTCGAGCTGCGATCTAGCGGCAACAAATATCGATCACCGACCTCAAGCAGTGCGCTTCTTTACCGCCGTGAGCTATTGACAAACTGTATTGACCATTCAGACAAGTGCTGCCGCAAGCATAAAAAATGTGAACTATTACACCTCTGCCAAAACAATGAACATTAATTCACGTACATTACCAACTGTCACAAACGTTGTCGTACTGCGTCATGATTTACAAAAGTGAACTCTAAGTACTTCTAAATGCGCCATCAATGTTCTAGAACGTTCTATATGACATCATCATGTAAAAACTTCTGGAAACTTCCATAGCCGACGCCATCAGAAGATCCAGGACCAGAGACGAGCACAGATGTGTTGGACGCACAGGGGCAAGAAGCCGACCCATCTTTATAATTACTTAATTAACACATACAACTACATTTTAAAGGACGAGGCAAGACTTGGACCCTGGGCGTGATTCACACCTGGACGTTTGGACATCTACCTGGATTCGGCCTAGGCTAGGCCTAACCCTACTACAAACAAACTTCGACAAAAACAAAGCACGTAAGCCCAAGGGCAGAATATTGGTACGTAATAACGTTTTAATTGAACTTTTATTGCGCTAACGAGAGCCTAAGGGCTATTAAACATTATCAATTGAAGTTAGTTAGTAAGTTAGTTATTAGGGTTTAAGGGCACACAACACTAAGGTTATCAGTGCCCGTATTCTCTTATATAATGACATGTTATTTTTAAATCTTATTGTACAGCTGTGTTGATTTCAGGTATTTAAAAACATTGGTTATGTTCTCAGATTCATCAGATAAAATTTCTTTTAAATTAGGTTTTAGTTTAAAATCATTCCTCTCGTCCATGTGTTGAGGACATTCTACGAAATGTGCTTAACAGTTAAAATCTCACCACACTGCTCACAGGGTGGTGGGTCTTCACCTTTTAAAAGGTATCCTTGAGTGAGATGTGTGTGTCCAATGCGTAGACGGGTCAGAACAACCTCTTCGCGTCGAGAAGAGCGCCTTGAAGAGATCCAAGGTGTTACATCGCCTTTTATTTCGCGAAGCTTATTATTTTGCATGATATGCCATTCTTTGCACCACTTTTCTTTAAGTTTAAGTTTAAATAATGCTTTAAGATCAGGCGTTACGACTAATTGGCAATCAATTTGTTCTTTGTTACAAGCTTCTTTGGCACTTTGGTCGGCGAGATCATTTCCTAAAATACCAGAATGGCCTGGCACCCAACAAAAAAACTATTGATTTTTGTTTTGCACCAAGTTTGGACAGTATAAGGTGTATTTTACTAACTAATGGGTGTGTAGTGTAAATTTGGCAAATAGCCTCTAGGGAACTTAAAGAATCCGCGCACACTAAGAATTTGGAGTCCTTGTAATCAAGGGCAAACAGGAGGCTTTGTAGAATTGCAAACTTTCTGCTTGTAGAGCGTATAGGAATGGAGTTTAAAACGGAAGTTGTTGCTCTCCTTTGAAAGGCAGGCCAATTTTATTGTTAGTTTTGGAACCGTCGAAAAAAATGTTTTTAAATTTTTTGTATTTGTATCGGTTTTTCGTTAAAAAGTCTTGAATTGTGGTTTGATGGGGTTGCCTTTTATTTTTTTGTCAGCTGTGTTATGAAAAATGGTTTATTAAGGCCCAAGGGGGGATTGCCCCCATTTCGACGCCGACCGAGCGATGCGTCGCGACCCCAAAAATTATGGGTCACGCTGTTTTTTTTTCGACGTGTATTTTGGTCGTCTCGATTAAAACCAACCGTTCCCGACGATTCCGCGAATATGAACTAAAAAAAAAAAAAAATCCTATTTTGACCTCCGAATCGTCGAGGGTGCCGACCTTTTTCCCCTGGGGAAAATGTCTAAGACATAAATTGCTCAAAATTGTCCTGGCTACGGGGGACCCGGCATGTCGTCGGGGGGACCCATTTCCGGCCTGGCCCTGGGAAACGGCGGTAGTTGAGAACAACTTTTTTTTTTGCCCTAGCCGGCACCTAGAGAGCTTTGGTTAAAAAATTTCAGCCCGCTAGGGGGTGGGGAAGTGGTGGAAAAAAATCGTCTTTTGTGAAAAAATCGTGGGGTTTTGGGAGGTCCCGGGTTCCGTATCGAAACGGTATTTTTTAAGACGATTTCAATTTTTGAAATTTGAAGCTAGGAGCGTGAAATTTCACACGCGCACGCGTTGCGATCCCAAATGACGAGGAAGTAACTTTTGTACAAGGCCCCCGGACCCCGCCGAGCATGCGTCGCGACCCCAAATTTTTTTTCTTTTTTTTTTTTCGACGGTTTTTTTCGACTCCCGAGTTAGAACAACCATTCCCGTCTTTTTCCCTGTAACTTTGGCAGCATTGAATTTTAAATTTTTGAAATTTGTTTGGGAAAATTTGTCATTTTTTCGGTTGAAAATAGAATTTTTTTGATTTGCGATAAGGAACACATTTCCCCTCGTGACAACGAAAAATTCAAACACTTTTTTTCAATAATCGTTCATATCAGTCCAGGGTTCGACCCCCGGGCGACGATTTTTCGAGGAAAATGCAAATGGAATATGCCACCGTGAAAATCGTATTGGGAAATCCAAAAAACTTGTTTCTTCGAATAGCTCTGCCAATTTTCAAACCGATCGGTTGAACAGTAGACTATTTTGTTTAATTAAGTTTATCTTTTTTGTTGCAGGGGAAATTTGCGGGGTAGACGTTTGGTGGGGCTGGGGTCAGGCCCAGTTACCCACACCTATGAGGACATATATAATGATTGGATGGATGGCCTGCCGGAGCAGGAGGTGGATGAAGGCCACGTTCTACAAGATATGATGGATGCGGCTATCCTTGAAATGGAGGTCGAAAACGTCGAGGTTTTGCCGGCGACCCCCACTGTAAGTCAGATTTTTTTCTATAAATCGTTTAATTTTTTCGATGTTGTTCATTTGCTTGAATTAGGTTTTCCTTTTTTTGCTCGGAATCAAGCTGGGGGAGGACAGGCCCCCTTGACGATAATGTAAGGTCAAAGGTTCCACTGAAATCGATTTGTATTTCTATAAACGTTATAATCTTTCTTGATGTTTGTTAATGTTCTTAAATTTAGGTTTTCCATTTTATTGCGTCGGAACCAGCCCGAGCCCAAATGAAGGGGTGGAAAACCGGCGGCCATACCGCAACCCTCTGCCGCTGCCCCATTTGGGGGGTTAAGTCGAACTTACAATTTCGTCCAATCAAACTCCCCATGAGTTTTCCTTGAAGAAGGCCATAGGAAAGAAATACGATACGACTGGCGGGCCAGCTCGCCACTCTCACATGGGGTTTGAGACCGGACACGACGAAGAATCTTCGGGGGGTACGCGTACATTTTTTGTGATTTTAAATTTTAAAAGTATTTGCCCTGTTTTTTGGACATTTGTGTTTTTCTTTTTCCCCTATCGGAGGAGGAGCCGGAGGTGAGGGCGGCGGCGACGGCGGCGAAAAAAATAAGCGACCCCCTAACGAGATAAGGTGTGAGGAATGCGGAGCTAGATTGGACACTCGGGGCGGCATGTAAGGGGTTTGCCCACGCACGGGGAGGGGGGGGGATCAGGTTTTTTTTGAGAGGGCCCCGCACCGGCTTTCAAAGACAAGACCAGGCCGCCCAGGAACCCAAAGTTGAACTGTAAGCTAACTTTTTTTTATCCATTGTCATTTTTTTATACCTTTTTCCAAAACCCCCATATTAACAAAATTTTTTTTTTTTAGGAAAGAAATTTTTTCAATATTCAACCCTTTGAATGAAGGCTAAATATTTTAAAATTTGAAAAAAAATAAAACAAATTTTTCCCATCGGTACTTGGCTTTATTTATACCTACCATATCTTTTAAAAGGGGTGGCTATTAACTTTGCAAATTACTTCACCTCGGGCTCATTTTTAAAATTCATTTAGTTCCAAAAAAATGTCTTACAATGGCTGCATCAAGCTTACTACTTTCAAAGTGCTTCCCTAAACCTTATGTCATTTGGGAGCAAAAAATTTGTACTGAGATTTGATTTTTTTATTTTTGGCCCCGGTCCCGTTTTTGGGAACCCGAAGGAACGTTTCCTGACGCCAAGAAAAACTCACTTTTTTTTATACAAATTTTATGTATTTCTTTTTACTTACTTTTATACTATTGTATACTATTATATTTACTCTACTATTCTATTATATATATATATTTTAATATATATAATATATATAATATATAATATATTTTTTACACTACTACTAATACTATTTATTTTAATTACTTTTAATAAAATTTTACAACTTCAATGTTTGTTCATTTAAATACCCAGTACCTCGGGCAGTGTACCAAACGTCGTCCCTGACGGTGAAACATCTTCATTGTGACCCTTTATCTCTGTTGTGTTCTTTGTTAACTAAGTCCAAACATATTTTGCCTCCACCACTTCTAGTGTTGGGAGGTGGAAATTTTTTGCACATGTTGTGCTTTGCTCTGCATGAGGGGTTTGGTAATTTTTAAAAATATATGTCTAGTTTATTTTTGGTTTTTACTCTTTTTTTTCCTTCTTTTGTTGGGTGTTCCCAAAGGTATTACAGACCTAAGAGCAGCGGTGTTTCTCAAACATTCCCACCCTGTGATTGCCTAAGCCTTCACAAAAGTATTTAGTTAAGTTGGCGCTTTTACTGTTCTTCCTTACTATCTTTTCCGGTGTTCACCCATTGGGCCCCGTGTTTTCTTCAAAACCACCAACCCCTTTGGGGCTGGCACTAGGCGACCACAAAAGTTTGGGTTTTTAGTAAATTTGTTGTTTGGTGGTATAAAGAAATGCTGCAATTGACTGGGGAGGTAGGGGGGCCCAATCCGAATAAAACTATTTTTTCAATATTTAATTGTGTCATTCATACTTGTGTGTTTGAATTTATGTACTTGTTTTAGTACTATAAGACCAGTACTATGCCTCATATGCAAAAATGATCAACGGGCTCAGGTCCCCCCCCGGTTAACTAAGTTCCAACTGTTTTTTCGCCCCCCACTTCTAGGGGTTTTATTTGGGAAATTTCCCCCCTTGGGGGCTGTTTTGCTCTGCTTGAGATTTTTGGTCACTCTAACTATGGAGGTCCTAACCACATTTAAGCTTCTTGAAGAAACCACTAGGGGATTCAAAATAATTGCTAACTTAACTTTCTTGCAGACAGTCAAACCCTAGGGCCTATGCTTTGGCTTAAGCAACCCTCGATCACTTCTGAAGAGACTCCGAATTGCCAGGCAACAAATCGAGATTGGGAAGAAGCCTTTTTTGGCATATCTACCCTTTACCGAGCACCCCACACAGTACCACAGGAGTAAGTCCATCAAAAATTTTTTCAAAAAAAATTAAGGGAAAAAATCCCTGCTTACTGTCCAAAACTACCTGGATGGCGAATTTAAGACGGATAAAGAGCAAAAATGGGAAAGGAAAAGATATCCCGAAAAGAAGAAAAATGCAAAAACCCCAAATTGAAGAAGGGGACATAGTTTTGAAAACAAAAAAAACCAATAAACTTTCAATTTCCCTTTTTCATCCTACTCCACACCATGCTTCAAAAAAAATGGTATAAAGTTACTGTCCAAACTGCCGGGGGGGTACGTTTCCCCAAAACACGTCCTTTGAAAAGAAATATAGTCCAAGGACACCAACCCTCCGAAAATTAAAAAAATGAAGAGAAAAGTAAGATGATTCAGAACAGTATCAACAGTGTTCTGAGCTTGCAGCTTCCTACCCCGGGGCTGACAGCAGACAGTCGAGCCAGTCCCAGACGACTGGTTTCCCTGGGGGGGTACATGTCTTACACCCTTAAGGCCGCCCCCAAAGGGCCCTCATCGAGATCGAAAACAGCCTTTACGTTATCCTAAATAAATTAATTTTTTATTTTTGTATTGTTTTCACCTGTTTATTTTTTTTTAAAAGAAAGAGAGATGTAGTTTTTTATCCAAGGGGCAGTGAGTTAAACAATAAGGAGAACAGTTTTGACTGTGACTAATGGACGGCCCGGGAGACAGAGGTTGTTGAAGTGTGAAGTTTTTATATAAATAAAAGATTTTTACTTAAATGTGTTTTATTATAAAATCCCCGGGATTACACATCCTACACCTAGTAATGAAATAATAAATGGGCCCACTTTGTGTAGCCGTTTGTTGCATATTAATTTCCCCCCGGTATTTTTTTGTTTTTTGAGATGTTGAAAAAATTTAATTACAAAACTGAGAAAAATAAGGGGGGCCTACAGTAAAGTCAAACAAAAAATTTTTTAATTATGATCAAGTGCCTCAATAAGCCTTCATGGGACGATTTGTTAGTTAAATGTTTCACAAAATTCACTTGTTTTCACGTTTAAACTAGAAAAACTGCATTGTTATAAATGTAAAACAAGTACAAAATAGGGTAAACATGAGGAGCTTAAAGTGAGCAATTTTTTATATTTAAAATTTGGGTTCCAAACGTATAAATAATCATCCAAAACACTTCGGGGCCCCTTTTCCCGGGCGAGCCCACCCGGCATTACCGGAAACGAGACGTAGAACCCGCCGCCCAATCAGGTGGCTTTCCCAGCGCACGAGAAATTTCAAATTTGCGATGTTTAAAGTGTGTACATCATGAAATAAATTTTTCCCAGGGGAAAAAGTGGATATTTTTGAATGCAGAGAAAAATCTCGTTAAGGGCACTATTTATTTTGCAATTCGAGAAAAAGAGACTTCCCTATACAGAAATAATAAAAAGCTCCAACCATTCATTCAAAATAGGCCTATGTAAACGCCGAGTTAGTTAGTAATTAGGGTTTAAGGGCAAACAACACTAAGGTTTTTATGCCCGTTTCTCTTTTAGAGTTTTGGAAATTTTTAAATTCTATTATACAGCTTTGTTGTTTCGATATTATAAACATGTGTTATTTTCCAGAACATCAATAAAATTTCTTTTAAATTGGGTTTTAGTTTAAAATTTTTCCTCTCGTCCATGTGTTGGGGACTTTCACAAAAAATGTCTTAACATTTTAAAACTCACCACACTGCCAATAGGGGTGGATCTTCCCCTTTTTAGAAAAGCTCGAGAAAATTTTTTCTTTGTTGGGACAGTGAAACGTACAAAGTAAAAAAAAAATTTGCATTGTGCAGGTTTCCATTAGGGGCTTAATTGTAATCTACCCCTACCTGGCCCCAATAAATTGATGAGGGTTTTCATAATGGTTTCTGTTCATTAAAACTTTGAATTATATAACGTTATATAGTTTTAATTTAAAAACGAATAAATTACTTTGTAAAGTTTGCGTACTGTGAACCGTGGACCAGCCTGTCCACCCTTTTCCGTGTTTCTACCACAGTAAACGCAACCTTGGCTCACGTGTTTTTTCCTGTTCGGGTTTCTATTTGCATACAAAGATCTCAAAAAGAACCCAAAAAAACTTACGGAAAGGGGAAAAGACTTTTTGATCAAAAGATCGAAATTGTTCATGAAAAAAACGGGCAAAATTTCAAACCCGCAAATGTAACGGATTTTAGTAAAGAAGCTATTTAAAAACGTATTTTGGTCCCCGGCCCCAAAGGAGAGTGTGGAAAATTTTCTTCCCCCGCATGCAACGACGACCCGGAAAATTTGTGGCTTTAACGTTTGCTAGAGCAGAGTCCTAGCGGTCCGGTAGTCCCTGCCTGGTTTTTACGAAACGAACATATGGAGAGGGCAGGTAAGAATAAGTCTAGCCAAAAAAAATATGATTTTTGGTTACGCACACTCGTTGATTGCTCGGGGCCCTTCAGGTTGGTTTGGTCGTTTGGTTTAAAAGTCCCCCACTGAAATCAGTTTGAGGGGGTAACTCTAAATGCAAATTTATTTATTTCCTAGCTTTTTACGTTTAGCAGAGTCTGGTTTATGGGCCAAATGCAGCCTACTCCAGGCGCAACCGGGGCATGGCTGGACTAGCAAAAGTTAGGCCCCTAACTCATTTTTTTTTAACAGTGAGGCTATTTCCCCGAAATACGGAAAATTTAAACGTTTTCTAATTTAACCGTTGACAAGGTACGGAAGTGTCATGTAGTTATGTATTAGCCCCCATGAATGTTACGTCACGGCCCGACCCGCCCACCCCCCACTGTACGAGGTGGCCAGTGTAGACCGTTTTCGGCCTCGCAGTCGTTCGAGCGAGTCGCTGTGGAAAATGTACTGTCTCTACAATAAACAAGGTCGTAAAAATGTACTCACTATTATTGTCTCTCCCTGTTTGGAGGTTCCCGAACATAAAACTTGGCGACGAGTCTTTGGAAAATTTTAGGTATGGAAAATTATTGTCATCTTTTTACCACAACTAGCGTTGTCGGGAAAAGCCCCCAAAATTGTCTCGAAAGTTCCGTCAGTCGACGTCTTGGAATTAAGTCAAGTGCAAGTTAATCTTTAAATCAAACCTAGCTATGGGTGAAAAAAAGTCACCGATTATTGGGACTATGGACCTTTTTCGTCAAAACGGAAAAGTGTCATTTAGTAGTTTTGGAACAGTTCTTCGTGCTAAAAGACATAGTTGCTGACAAAGTCAAGTGCGATTTTATAACATTGTGTGGGTGCGCCACATAGCAAACCCCAAAAAAAAATGTGTTTTTTTCCTAGAAAGCCGTCGGGAATAATTTTACGGAAAAAATTAAACCGTTCTCAAGCAACATTTCGCCCCCCAAACGTCTGTAATCTCAGAGCGTTATCGCTTTTCCCTTGTTGTTGTTGTTTTATCTTTAGTTAGATAGATGTGCAACTATTTTGTCATGGTTTTCTATACTTGGGGCCTACTGAAATTTGGGAATGATTTTTTCCCAAAGGGGTGTTCCTTATAATATCATTTAAAAGGCTCAGCTTGATATCATGGTGAAGAACCGATGAAGAAGAAGGTGGTTGTTATTGGGAAGACAGATGAATGTAGGAAAAAAAGATCAAGATATAAAATGTATTTTTAGATCGGTTTGACAAAAATGAAGATAAAAAGTAAATTGTGTTCTAAATTTCCCAAAAATACTTTGACAACGTGTCAAATTTTACTTTTTTTTTTAAAAGGTAGGTCTGACCTGACCTATTAAGTCGCATTAGGCCCCAGTGATTTAAAAATTTAGCCCCCAGGTAGGGCCTTCGTACCCGCGATTCAATTGTCAATATTATACTTTATTTTCGTGAATTTTTTCAGTTTGGCGGTACAAATTGATTAAAGGTACCGGTCTTTTTTCAACTTTTTCTTTCAAAAGGTACTACATTAGGCTTTTCAAACCTTAAAGTCCATGTAAAATATAACTTGTAGCCCCACCGTTTTGGGCAAATCGGCCCAAATGTCACGAAAAAATTGCATTTAAATCGGGGAAAAATTACAATTTTTACGAGAAATATTTTTACGATTTTACCCAAAAACGTGGGATTTAGGGCTAAGTTTAGAGATTTCAAGGTCCTCTCCCCAATTTTTATGAAATCGCATAGCCGTTTGCCCCGGTAGAGGGGGGGGCAAACAAACCCAAAAAAGAAAATAACAAAAAAAAAACACCCGAGTAATTTTTTTTTGGGGGGGGGCGTGAAAAATTTAAAATTTGCTTTGCTCATCAAAAAAAGAAACTGGGAATTTGATCTCTCATCCATCCACATTCTGCCCGGGGGGTTCTTGTACATATATATGGACTATATTTTTTGAAAGAAATTAATCGAAAAGCTCCCCGGAAAAAGGATGAAAATGACATTTCAGCAAAAAAATGGGTTTTTTTGTTTGGAAAAAGGGTGTACACCATCCCTTAATAGTGGTGCAATCTGTGGGGAAGCATGAAAATATGTTTTTGAGTTTAAAATTTTTGAAGTTTTCCAATCCCCGGACTTAGGGTGTTATCCCTCCATCATGGCTGCCGGGTAGGGGTAAAGCTGTCACCAAATGCTACTAATCATTTAAAAAAAAAGGAAAAAAAAAGGAAGTTAAACATAATGAGTGGAGTAAAAAACAAAAAAAAGCTCCAAGGAATGAGGGAAAGATACATTACGCAAAAAGGGGGTCACCAAGATTGCCAAATCTTCCCGAATGCGGTAATTCAAAAAAGTGAATATCCATTGTTTTTGTTATTTAGAGTGTGCGTAAATGGCCTAACGAATCGGTACTGTTTTTGTTGTAAAGGCCTAGAGGGGGGGGGAAATAATATGCCCCAGACTATGCTTTTGTTTTTTATAAGAGCCCCCTAGGTGGCCGGGTAGGGTAAAGGGTCTAGACTTCGGTAGGTTTTAGCCCAAAGGAGGCTAAAATCCTAGGCTTATTCGCGGCCCAAAACATAGCTTACAATGCCTTAGGGCCCACTTAGTTTCAAAGCCGAGTGGAAAACCCAGGCATAAGTTGTTATTCACTTTATCACGGTTCATTGTTTGGTTTGTAGGCTTAGGGGTTTGGGGTGGGCCCAGGATATTTTTTTTCCCAACAAGAGCCTAGCCTTAGGGTTAGGGCCAGGGGCTAGGCTAGGCCTATTTTTTTTTACCAGAAGGCCTGGCCACTCGGCTAGTAAGGTCAGGGTTTTTTGTGAGTCTAAGTCATGTCTTCCAATGCACGTAGCAATTTTGTTTAAATATTGGGGTATATAAAAATAAAAAATTTTTTTATTTCTAGGATGGGTTTTGCAATTGCAAGGTAAAAAACTCAAATTCTAACACAAAATGAGGAAATAGTTGTTTGAGCGATTCTATAAATGTCAACGAAAGAGCAACAAGAGCACCTTGCAGGATCATACAGCTTTGTGACATTAAAAAGGCGAAGAGTTAGAAGCCTGTCTCGTAAACAATGCCATACAGGTATTTCCTAACCCCTTACTCATCTTTAAAAAGGCAAGTTTGCATGAAAAAATTCAAAAATGTTAAATTTACTCCAGCTAAACGGCTGCAAGTTTTGCAAACTAAAAATTGAAGAACAAGAAAACTGTAAAAGTCAAAGAGGTGTTCACGCAAATCGCCCCACAAAAAATAGATGATGCCAAAGAAATTAAATTTTGGAAAAATATTGTCTTTTTCCCAGCCCGGAAAGCCTACAGAGAAACAAAAAATAACTGCATTGTCTCTCCCCGATCTGACAGTACGCAAAATGTGGGGCCCTTTAATGAGCAACCAGATAAGTCACTCTACATTTGTACAGAGACATTTTAAAGCAGACTTCAATTTGAGATTTGGGGGGCCCCGAAGTGATACGTGCCCCAAATGCGACAATTCTTTGTTCAAATTACAAATGCAATATCAAAGTTGAACAAGGGAAAATTTAACGTGAAAGGAACTGATCACGAAATCTGAACTTTGTATTCATCATTAAAGGCGGACACTGAGGCCGCCAAAGTTTTAATTTTAGTTTTAAACCCGGGTTGTAGTTGTTTGGGACGACTTACAACAATATGTTTTTTCCCCCAAAATTGCCCCATTCTAATGTATTTTATCAGCGGCAATACTCCCTTACAACTACGCAGTGCACGATGCAAAAACGGGAAAGCCCCGGTTTTTTATGGGATGAATCAATAGCCCAAAAAGGTTTAGCGAATAGCTATGTTTTTTTAAAATATTTGAAGATAATTTTGTGAAAATTAAAAAAATGGTGAAGGAAAAGGGTTTGTGGTATGGTCTGACCGTGTGTTGGCCCCAAAAAAACAACTGGAAAATTTGTCATTCTCAATTCTTTGTTACTGCAAGTACTTTACCCAACGGAACAAAATTTCTGTTTTATGGGCACAGCTTTTTACCATGTGACAGGGACTTTGCCCCCATAGAGAGGCAGAAAAAAAAAAAAACCCCCAACCCTAAAAGTGCCATTGATTGGGGAGAATTTTGATTGTAAGTGCTCGCCCTAGCAATCCATTTCAATTTTTCTGTCTGGCCCAGGAAGATTTCAAGGATTTTTAAATCTTGAAATGGCCTTTTTCGCAACCCAAAACTGAAAAAAACGAGAAAATGTAGCTTCAGTTTTTCCGTGATTGCCCTGACTCGGGACGCACCGAGCAGTACAACGGTATCAACCATGGATATCGTTTTCTCTTAAAAAAAAGAAAAACATCCCTCAATGGCCAGTGACAAGACCGTCCAACTGACGCAGCTTTTACATGAAACCCCAAACCCTAAAAAAAGGAGAAGAAAGGGGACCCCTTTTCAATGTGTGGTGTTTCCAAAACCAATTCATGCCAATTTTATATGGACTTGGTAGGGATACTCCGTGATGGCTTAATGACCCCTTAAAAGGTGAACACTTTTTAAATTTTTTTAGTTACCCCCATGAATATGAAAAACATCACTTTTAATACTAAGACATTTAGTCATATTTTGGGATGAAAATCACATATTATAAATCCAGTTCTGGATATAACCTTTGTTCTCATACAAAAAATTATTTCTCAATAAAAAAAGTTTTCCTTTAACCATTGTAATATTCTAAACTATGTCAAGAACAATATATTACATGTAGTATTACAAAAAAAACCATACATTTTTTGAAAAATTTGGGAAATATTGTTTTTGGCTTTTCCTGAACATTTTCAATTTGTCAATTCATCCTTTTTCTGGGGGGCTATTTCCCCTTTTTGTTTATTGCACTGAGATACCTAGGCCTACAACTAATGGTAGCTAGGCTATGGGGCTACGTTTACATGGGTAGGCCATCAGTTTCAGTTGTTAATTAATCTCTCCTTTTTATGAACAAACTCACGTTTTAAAAAGCTCGAAAAAATTGCAGAAAAAAAAAATTAAACATTAAATGAAAAGATTGAAAAAAAAAAAACATTTCTAATATACAGGGAAAAACTTGAAAAATCTCAAAAAGCAAAAAAAGGCGGCAAAGCGGCCAAAAAAAAGCAAAACATTTTAGTCTATCACTTAAACTTGTTCAGCGTCGGTTTTTTTCCCAAAACGAGCCTCGGGTGAGTCACCATCTCATTCTCACATAGTCGCCATCTCAGCATGATTGGTGTGTCCAATGGGGGAGTGTTATATCCCCGATTATTTTTACTTTTTGAATAATTTTTAAAAGATTCTTATTCTCAAAAAATGTAGGGCCGATCCCTGTTACCATGGGGCTCCCCACTCTAGTCAGCTTATAAATTTTGGGACCTACTGGGCCTACCCTAATAAAGTAAAAAAGAAAGTTAATTTAAGGGTTTAAAAAAAAATAGACTGTAAACTGTTGTTGCCCTTTATACTGTTTTTACTGAGCAAAAAATGCTATAAATTCACTCTTTAGCCACATCTTCACTCATTTTCATCAATAAAAATTATCTCGCCGACATTTTTTGCGGGTTTAATCGAGGGTTTAAAATAAGGAGTATATTTTTGGGATGGTAGGCTACCCACTTTGACCCCTCCCAAAAATTTAAAATTGTCAAAGACTAAAGTCAGTAAAATATTAAAAAAGATATATTTTTCTTCGTATGCTTGGTTGAGACAATGGCTCGTAAATTTCCTGCCACTAAGGCCCCAACAAAAAAAATTATATTTTTTATTTTCTGACTTTTGGTATTTTACCAACTTTTAATTTTACCGGTCAAAGTAGGTAGGCCTACCATCCCAATAATTCTCCCTTTCTTTATACCTCAGATTCAACCCGCAAAAATTTTCGGCGATGAATTTTTGACCCCAAAAATGAGATTGGAACCGAGAATATTGTGGAATGAAGGCCAAACTTCACAAGATGATTTTTTTAAATGCCTTCACAAATTGGGGTAAGAGATTTAAATTTATAAATAGGGAGGCTAGGCGAACACACTGCATATTACAAGATAAAAAAATAAAAAAAATTTTATTAAAAGTCGATCACTCCTAAGACAAATGATTTTTAATATTTTTGCACATATTTTTTTGGGTCTGTCAAAAATTTAAGGGAACTTACTTTAAACCTGTAAAAAAAAGGGGAAAATTATAAAGCCTTCTTACTTGGGGGCAATTATGCCTTCGCCAAAAGTTACTGGGGGGTACAAAAATCACACATGCACCTAGAGCAGGGGAAAGGCGTCACGTTTTGGGGGCCCCAAAAAATGGTGAACAGCCTTCGGTCGGGAAATCAGGGGGGGGGAAACCCCAATTTAAAAATAAAAACGAGGTTTAGTATTATAGTTTTAGGGCGCTTCAACGACAAAATTATTCGCGCCAAATATTTTGTTGACTATTATACTGTAAAATACGGTTAATAAGGGTTAAAAAGTGTTTTTCCAAAACATTGTCATGAAAAAAATTGCCAAATCAAACCCAATTTTGGTTCCCCGGAATAGCCATGGAGGGTTTCGGATGAAAACGAAACCAAAAGATTGGGTACATCAAAATTTAAAAAGTTGTCTAAACGTTATCCGCTGGAAGGGTCGCCAAGGTTTGGTATCGAATGACGGACAAATCTTCCCCTCAAATGACGTCATGGATGAGTGGTTACGCATTGCCCGATCTTCAATACGTATCTGCCCAACAAGTTTTTTTCCCTCTTTTTTTGCAAGGGAGGGCATTCCCGCCTCAGCTGAGGCGGGAGGGGCTCGTCCGAAAACACTCAGCCCAGCCCGGGGACCACTGTGGGGACAGCATCGAGAAGTTTTTAAGATGGAATCACGGGCCCACGAGTAGACCCCCCGGCATATTCCATTTTCAGACCTTACCCTGAGCCAAAATTCCAAAAGTAAGTATTAGTTTGTTGGGGTTTTAGGGCACAAAACAGTAAAATTACAGTGCCCATCAAATTTTTGATTGCTAAATATATAGAATTTCAAATAGAAATTTAAAAAATTTTTTTTACTTAAGAAAATTTAAAAAATTTTTCACTTGTGTGGAGTTGGTAAAAAACCTCGTAATTTCAGGGAAAAAACGGAAGGTTTTTCGTTGGAATTTGATAAAAAATAAAAGGCCTAATGTATTAAAAAAAAATATAGGCCCCCTTTTACCATGTGAATCTTTCCAAGATTTACATGGCGACTACCTGCCCGACGGCGACGACAATGACAACACGGACGGATGATGACACAGACGGAGAAGACCACGACGTGGGGGAACCCCTGCCCTCCCCATACGCTTGTGGCGGGTTCTGACCAGCACAGGCCTTTCCATCCCTTGTCCCCCCGCGTCATCCCTTACGTCCCTCCCTTCGTCTCGATTAGCCAAGATGCATAAATATGAGACGTTAAGCAATATCCAATCAATTTACATGGCCTCAATGCATTACTGCTCGACAAGGGCGAAATGAAGAAAAGAGTGAGTTGGCAACTTAACCCCTTAGCCGATCATTAATATAGGGTTAATGTACCGGTTACGGGTATACCCCCGGTTATGGGCACTTTTGTTTTTAATGATATAAATTAGGCCTAGGTTGGCCAGCCTGTATCTCTTAATAGTTCCAATAGTTCACCATAGATGTCAGGACTTGCCTCCTACAGTCAACAAGTGAAAGAAGCCCAATGAAAATGGAGGGAACAGAAAATGCACTGTGAGTGTTGACCATTTGCCATTATAAAGGTATGTACTGCAAATATTGTTAAGCACTGTGTGTAGGAGAACATATTTTATTGATTTACTATGAAATGCTACTGACTAGAATTACACTTAGAAATTAAGAATAGGCCTTCATAAGCATGATAGCTGGGGTGAAAATGTTTTGAGGTTAGTTATTGCTTCTAGAAGGGGGGTGCCCACAACTGGCTCTGGGTCAGTGGTATTGAGCTAGTTATGGGCAAAGTGCCCATAAGTGGTATTTGGTAAAGTGGCACATTTAGGTGGAATTTTATATTTTCCCAAGCCCCAAAACTGTTATTATGGAACATATGAATAATAATTTATTTAAATTACCAGTTGCCCCACAACATTTTGATAGTGCCCATAACTAGAACCATATGTGCCCATAATAGGTTTTGATTGCAAATGCTTTTTGTTCAGTAGCCTATATTTTTTCTTTTCTAATTAATAGGTAATATAAAGCTAAGGGCTTTCAACATGAAAGTGAAGGCAGGCCCAGGTCCTAGGCCTAAGCCTAAAAGTAAAGGTCAAAAGGAAATTCAAAAGCGGCTACTTTATTCTCCAAGTAAAGTAAAAAGTGCATTGAATGCTATTGCAGCAGGTATGCCACTAGCTAGGGCTAGTAAATTGTTTGGAGTTCCAAGAGCCACGTTGTGGAATAAAACAAACAATAGGGCTCCTGCCAATGCTTCACATCCTGGACCTGTCTCTGTATTACCTGCTGATGTAGAGAGAAAATTATGTGATTACATTCTCCATCTGGCAAGACGGGGATTTCCGTTGAATAATGATGCATTGGCTGATTCGGTCAAAAAAATAGTGACAGCACTCGATCTCAAAACCCCTTTTATAGACAACCGCCCATCGCGGAAATGGTTAGAAGGTTTCTTGCGGAGGTTCCCCGAAGTGTCAGTGAAGCAGAGTGAGCACTTGGGTACCCATCGGTCACTGGTCACAGAAAAAAGTATTCGAAGTTGGCATGCTGAAATAAAAACATTGCTTACAGAAGATAGCGTGGACCTTACAATTTTCGATGATCCTAGTCGCATATGGAATTGCGATGAAACTGCTGTTTTCCTGTCCCCGAAGGGAGGAAATATTCTTGGTCCTCGAGGAGAATCTGTGTACAATGTGTCAAAAAATTCAGATAAAGACTGCATAACTGTTTATTCACAGTCAGTGCAAATGGAGAAATGGCACCACCACTAGCTCTCTTCCCCTACGAAAGGATTCCTAATCAAGTCGTGAGAAACTGCCCAACTTATTGGGGACTGGGGAGATCTGAAAAAGGATGGATGACTGGTGAAAGTTTTTATGAATTTATTGCAAACGTTTTTCTACCATATCTGAAAGAGAAAAATGTCCTTCGACCGGTAATTCTTTACCTCGATGGCCATAAGTCACACATCACGAAATATTTAAATGAGCTGTGCAACGATGAAGGCATTATTTTAATTGCACTTCTTCCTAACGCAACAGCAATATTGCAGCCATTAGACGTTGCAGTATTTAGACCACTGAAATTGCAGTGGCTAAAAATAACAAAAAAATGGAGGATTGACCACAATGGGGAGGAGGTGGACAGGTACACCTTCTGTACTGCTGTGGATGAAGCAATTCGTGAGTCCAATCTGAATCAGGCCATTGTATCAGGATTTAGAGTCACTGGGCTCTATCCGTACAATGCAGACAATATTGACTATACTAAATGTGTTGTTAAAGAAAGGCCTATTCGAAGAGTACTAGAAGAAGAGGTTGAGGGGACACCACAGGCACAATCACATCTCGACTATTTGGAATCAAAAATGGATCCGTTTGTTCTGGAGCAGTTTAAGAGTACCAAAGACGGTTTATGGCAAGGTCAAGAGGAAGCTCAAATGCTCTACCGTATCTGGCAATCATTTGTTTCAGATGATAAACCTGGGCCTACTGAAACTCTTGCTGCAACAAACAATGGAGATATAATAGACATAGATATGCTTGATATTGATATCCTCAACGACGATTTGGATATAGGCCTAAGTATTCCAAGTTTGATTGAAAACACTGTAACAATCAATCAGTCTCATGAGGAAAATTCTGAAATGCCAATTAGTGTTTTAGACCTTGGTCCACCCCTGGAGCCACCACAGGTCACTCCCGACGCTAGTTCTAAGGAGACTTATCACTTGCCATCTGGGAGTAGCAACAACCCGTCATGCTCAAAATCACTAGACGAAGTGTTTGAAGAGACACTCTTTTGGCCAGGAACTCCCAAAAAGAAAAACTCATTAAGAAAAAGAAAAGAGAAGATGCCATCTGTGTTAACAGGATCAGCATGGAAAACTCTTCATGAAAGCAAAGAAAAAGTCCGTCAAGAAAAAGAGATACAAAAACAAAATAGAGTGAAGGAAAGGTTGGAGAAAAAAATGAAGAGCTGCTTGCCTGCAAAAAAGTATTCTAGAAATGTCAAAAAACAAATACTGCAGAAATCCCCTGAGGGTGAGAGTAGCGATGATGTCGATGAGCCTTCGTCTATGGACCACCATGAAGATTCAGAAATCAGTGATGGTAGATCTGCTGATAGTTCTGGAGAAGAAGATATGCATTGTGAACTCACAAAGGACAACATTACACAAGGCTCCTTTGTAGTAGTAGATTTTAAAGGGGGGAAAAGAATGACCACCATTTATACATATGTGTGTATAATTCAACGCCCACCCGAAGAGGGTGAAGATTCCACTGAAGTGTGTGTAATGGCTCTCAATTGTGTTGATAGCACTAAAAAGATGTTTATTGCCAACGAAGACGATATCTCTTTCATAAAACTTGAACAAATCAAAGCCATTCTACCACAACCTGAACTTGTTATGAAAGGCGATCGTGTAAGATACGTTTTCCGGCATTCGGTTCGTGACGTTTTCGAAAGAGCCAAATAGCCACGTAGACCTACTGACTTTATTTAAATCATTGTGGTTGTGTATTAAGACTGTCTCTATGGCAAATAGTCTGACAAAATATTACTCACTGAAGTCAGTGTTATCATTTTAAGTGCAACAAGCTTATTTCAATTTTCTAGTTGCCTCTATTGGGAATACTACGCACATGTCTAATTATTTTGTAGATCTACTTGCACCTTACTTTGATAATTTTGTTTGATTTCATTTTTAAGATTAAAAACAACATTTTAGTACATCCAATATTCCATGCTCATCATTCAGTAAGCAACAAATCTTTCACAATTGGAAAGTTGGAGTAAAATGTTTGAAATTGCAATAACGTAGTAGACCTATCGTGATTTATTGTAATATTTAAATGCCTTAAGCCTAATATAAATAAATTGTCAATATTAAGATCAAAATCATGGTTACAAACTACATTACATATAGATTATTTCTGTGCCTTGTATCTTATCCCAATCATGCTAATTATTGTTAATTTAAAGGGATGCCCATAAGTGGTGCACAAACTGCTCATAACTGGTACAGTTTGTGCCCAAAACTAGGAAAATAGACATTAATATCAAAAGTGATGATATGAAAGTGAAATGAGAACAATAATAAACATATTTTTGTCATGAAAGTTTCATAATACCTTAATTATTTTATTTAGATCAATGGTTCCCACCTCCTGCTCATATCTGTTCAGATTAGTGCCCAAAATTTAAAAAAATCTCTTAACGTGCCCATAACCGGTACATTAACCCCTTGTTTTGCCATGAAATAGGCCTACTACTTAAAATCAAAATTATGGGGTGGGAAAAAATTTCAAATTTTCTTCCCCTTTTTGGAAATTTTATCTGATCTTGAGCACCCACCACATTTGTTTGCCCCCCCCCCCCAAATATATATATATATATATATGTTTGTTCTTAAGTTTTCGCGGACGTATTGTATGTTGTAATTGTCTTCCGGGACATTCCGCCGCTTGTTTGAGTTTGCACCACCTTCAGACACAACAAACAGCTACTACACAAGAGCCTTCCTCGAGCAACACAGTACAAATCTCTGCATTTCCAATACAACCTCGCCGCCCCGCACCTATTTCCACCACAATAGGAGGCATGCAAACTCGATCGAGGACGCGCGCAGTTGGGTTGGAGACTGTCAGTCGAGTGCGTGTTCTTGAAGAAGGAAGACGTACAGTGAGTGACTCGTGATCATGCCAGATGTGATTCTGGCGAAACGTCGAGTGCCAGGCGACAGACAAAGGTCTGTAGCAGCAAACTCAAACAAGCGGCGGAATGTCCCGGAAGACAATTACAACATATATTATATATATATATATTATATATATATATATATATTATTTGACGAGTGTATTAAACTACTAACCGAGGTCTATATTTTTAACACTTACTTGTGTGAATTTTCGGAGACGTCCGTCTCCATCCACAGTGTGTCAGTGTCTGACGATGGAGACGGACGTCTCCGAAAATTCACACAAGTAAGTGTTAAAAATATAGACCTCGGTTAGTAGTTCAATACACTCGTCAAATAATATATATCCGGGTCAAATAGCTTCTGAAAATAATATATATATATATATGTAAAAATATGTAATGAATGTACGGAATAAACACATAATAATAATAATAAAGGCAGTAATTGCTACTCTGGACACTTGGATGTATGCCAATTATGGCAAATCAATGACGATATACCATATTCTGACCCCCCGTGAATGATGATCTGCGAGATGCTCTACGACCAGGAAATATTATATCTGGCTTTTGAGTTGCTGGCATTTATCCTTTAAATGAAAGGCATGAATGAACTAAGGTTATAAGTGCCTATTACTTATTTTGTATATGTAGTAGGAGCAGGGCTATTTTTCTGGCGGAACGTGCGGGAACTGCGTTCCGGCACCTATTTTCATGTAGCATTTAAAAAATCAACTTTCTATCGCACATTTGGAACTGCCGTGCGGCACGCCATTGACAAAGAGAATGACATGTCTTTCCGCCCTCGGCCGAACAATATGAAGACATTCTCGGAGGGTTTTTCTTCTTCTCCCGCTCCTTTCAACAAGTGCATGACTGGTTCTTATTCTAGTCTTGATAGCGGTCTGAGTGGCAGTGGCAGTGTCACCGTCAATGAATTGGTTGACCATTCTGTTCCGCATTTTTCGCCTTAAATGTGTGTGCAGTGTGTTAAATGTGAATTCGTTTTGTATTTCGTGGTGTTATAGTTTTTAGCGTGGTGTGGAGTGTACACTGTGATATTGCGTTTAACTGTATTTTCTTATTTGTTTTGTTTTCTCCGAGTGTCGTAAAGTGCAGTATTTACTTCTGTATGGTGTGGTATAGATCATTACAATGAAAAAAATAAATAGTTATTTTTCTTCCCCGATTCCTAAAAGATCGAAAACGGATGGTGAACTGGAAGGTAAGACAGAATTAATTGTTCCTTTTGCTCCTCCTTCCAAATTTGTCCCTTCTAGTAGTCCTAAAGAAAATACGCTTTTGGAACATTCACATTCAAGACTTGTACAAACACAATCAGCAGCATCAGAAGCTATAGCTACTTGTACTGTGGAGGCTTAACAAGAACAGAGCGAAGAGCGAAGACAAAACGCATCTGCCTGCGACAAGAACATCAGACCTACTCCTACTGCGAGGCGAGGCGGAGGCTGCCGCTGGGCTGTGTGTACTACTAATAGCCCCAAAAGGTGCGGGGCGGCGAGGTCATATCGATGTTGTATGACCAAGTGCATTGAAATAATTCTAAAACGTCATTCTTTGTCATACTTCCCAGTTTTCAGACTCACCCTCCCATAAATGCAGGAGGAGTTGTACTTTCGCCTAGGCCGTGACTAGACTTTAAGACAGACTTTCCTTGAATATTTTATTATTTTACTACTCCAAGTAACTTTATGGCGTAAAACGTAAAACCAGAAATATGTAATAATAAGTCTCCCTCATTGATGATGATACAAGCTCAAACCCAACAGTACCATGTGAAAGGTCGGCGAGAAGCTATGCAAAAATATTTGGGAACATCGATCAATGTAGGCCTACATAGTTTTATTAAGCCCAATGTTGTTTTATAATCTAGTGTCCTAGATTTGATAGGGATGTGCAGCAAAAATGAGAAAGTAATTAAAATGGATGGCACTAATAATATTCCACGTCTCATGAAAATTATAAGCGAACATTCGGAGATGAACCTAACATCATAAACAAAAATTGATAATAATATTATAAAATCACTGTCAGCAATAGTTGATAAACAGGACCATATTAATGATTTATTTATTGTTTCCTTCCTAGGAGGCACGATAAGACTAACCTAACTTACTTAAAAAGAAAAGAAACAAGCACCAATGGCGGGTGACAAACCAGTCGACCACCAACGGCAATATGGCCCTATTCAAAGGGTTGAGACGATACAATCCTACCCTCTTACAATAAATGCGTATTTTTCAGTGCCCTTCGGACACAGGACTATTTCATAGGTTACTTTTTTGGGTGGGATATTGTTTAACGTCTCATATTTATGCAACTTGGCTAATCGAGACGAAGGGAGGGACGTAAGGGGTGACGCGGGGGGACAAGGGGTGGACAGGCCTGTGCTGGTCAGAACCAGCCACAAGCATATGGGGAGGGCGGGGTCCCCCACGTCGTGGTCGTCTCCGTCTGTGTCATCATCCGTCCGTGTAGTCATTGTCGTCGCCGTCGGGGAGGTAGTCAAAGGGAATGGGAAAGTTCCCCGACGACGACCCAGAGCTCGCCATTAGTTTCAGGGACAAGAACTCCCCTAATCACGGGCCAAGCCACGTGAAGGTTGCGAGTTGGAATTGACTCTCAATCTTGCTCGTGATAGTAACCTAGCACAGAACTGCAGACGAGGCTTGGACTGATTAGATTAGACAGGACAGACAGTTCCCCGTCTAGCAGGGCAGAATAAAGAGAGAACTAAATCTCAACCAGAACTGACTATCGCCTGAAGTTAAAAAACATTAATCAGAATGATGCGAGGACACGACAGCCAATACTTGCTCAAACATCACACTCAGCAGCAATAGAACCTAACTCCTTGTGCTGTGGAGGCCCCGTTAGAACAGAATGAAGAGCGGTCACAAAACACGTCCGCCCAAGACAAGAACAACAGGCAGACTGCGAGGCGGGCGGGGCTCACCACACCGCTGCTTGCGTGCAGGTGGTAGTTAAAAGGTGCGGGGCGGCGAAGTCATATCGATGCTGCACATTAAGTGTATTGGAAGTTTCTAAGATCGTATTGACACATGGACTCTGGTGTGTAATCAATTGGTAGAGAGTGATTTACTAAATGTGCAGAAAGGTTCATTGTGACTATACTAAATTAAATAAAATAAATAAATAAATTGTATTTAGAGTCTACCCACTCAATTATGTAACTGATTTTCAGTGGGGGACTTTAAATCAAAGCGACTTAGCCAACCATGCAGGCCCCGACGCAATCGGCGAGTGAGCGATAACCAACCAAAGATCGTTATTTTTAATAGGAAATATAGCAATCAGTGGTATGGACAGTGCGAACACCCGCGAATCAACGCCAGAATCAACAAGGCCGATTCAGCACAACTCTGAATTTATTATGTGCTTCGTTGCTAGGACAGCTCCAAAGTCACCGTTTACAAACTCCTAAGACAAGAACTGATGGACTTAAGTCCAAATCATAAGTTAAAAAACTTCTGACTATGGCACAGATTGTCACAGATATTGATATTTGAGTCATTATGTAGCTACTCACCTACGTGAAATGCACAGTGTACATCACGTCACACACAACACTAAAACAAACACAGGGGTAATCGAGATAAGACAATTGCAGTGAACACTGTGAGGAATTAACATTATTACTGGGCGACCTGTCTTGTCATGGGAAAGGTTGATCAAAATCAAATTAACATTAAAAATTCGAAAACATATTTCTTTGTTTTCAGAATAAGGTTAATAACAGTCTTGAATGATGGTATAAATATTCTAATGGCTTCAATATGCCCGATATAAAAAATATATCCACATAGATTCAGAAATATTGTTTTATTAGTGAAAAACAATTATAAATCCAACTCATCAAATTAAATAGTTATAAGAATCCATTCTCGATCCCGGGTTGTCTGACCACCATCTTCTTACCCTTAATCTGTCTCTCTCAAAATTTGACATGCCCGAGAGTAAGGTTGAAGTGGACGAAGAATAAAATGAGCCGCCTTGAGAAGACATCGACCAGAGTGCACCAAGGGAACATCAAATTGAAGAGTAAATAATATGTGACGTTGAATAAGAAAAAAAAAAACAGAAAACCAAAAAAAAAGAATAAAATAAAATAAAACGAAAAAAAGATGCTTCATCAAAATCCAACTCGCAACATTCTCGTGGTTTGGCCCGTGATTACTGGGGGAATCCCGGAACACAACCTTCTCCCGACGAGAAAGTAGGGGGTCGTACCTTCAGTACAAGGGAAGGCACACACTACACATGATGTTATTCTGTTGTGTGTCTTAACAAGACATTACCTGACAAGCATGGAAGAATAAAAAGCAAAGGAAACCTTCCAGTCTGGACAGAACAGACAACCTCACACATTTACAACAAACAAACATTTAACAAACATTTAACAGAACAATGTGAGGACACAACAGCCAAGACTTGCTGAAACAACACACCAGCAGTAAGACGAGCTATCTCACACTGACCAAACATAAACCCCACGGGCTGTATGGACGGAACAAACGGGGCGCAATACCGAGATAACAAGCACTTGACTGACAAGTAATAGAGAAAAAGAAGTAAAAAAAAAACTTTCAGTCTGGACAGAACAGACATCCTCGTAACGGTAACACACACAAAACAAAACACATTCAGTAGTAACACAAGCCATGTCGTTATACTGTGGAGACCGAACAAGAACAGAACGAAGACAAAACACGTCCTGCTGCGACAAGAACAACTGACCGACTGCGAGACTGCCGCTGCGCTGTGTACTGTAGCCTGTGTAGATGGCAGTCAAAAGGTGCGGGGCGGCGAGGTCATATCGATGTTGCACGTCAAGTACATGGAAATTATTCAAAATCGTATGATGACACTAGCAGATGGATCTCCAAGATATATAAAAATTGGTTGCGAGCTATATTTAAAAGTGTAGTGAGGTTCATCGCGACGATGCTATATTTTCGCAGATAATGGATGCAAGCAGGTTGTTTAGGATTATACTAGAGTCACTAATGAGAGCAGAACGCTTATCGAATGGGTAGTAACAGATTGTGGCAATATTAGAGTTGAGGTATTAAATACACCCAACATTACTGACCAAAGCATACTGTGACATTCACAGTCTGGTGGTCCATCTAGACCCATTTTTTTGACAATAAATATGCATAATATATGCATAATTATGTATTAATTTAATATCTCTATCATTTTTAATGAATTTCCATAACTGAATGTCAGAAGGGTTTCATTAAACTGTCCATTATCGTGTAGAATTATAATTTAGGTACATTTCAGGGGTTTAATTGGGGATAATTGCAAGTTTAGTAATCAAGCTAATTAAGGTAGTTAACGAGGGAGTTCAAGGATGAAAAGTACATCAATATGTGCGTTTTGACATAACTAGAATCATGGTCTTTAGTTGGAGTCGATTCATTAAGAAATAAAAAAGTTATTAACGATTTTAGGATTGCAACTGGTAAGGGAGGGCTTTTAACGTTGGAATTAGCTGAGATGCTTGACTGCACACAGTCTGGCTGTCGCCAAGTGCTACGTGACTAGCGAGATGTGTTGCGATGGCGATTTAGGGGTAGAAACGTCCAGAAGATTCTACAAGGGCAAACCCAAGAGTCTCTAGGGTAGGTGTGTGAACCCCATAACGGCAAGGTAGTGGTAGGCTGAAGGCTGGACTCCTTAGGAGGAGGGAGACGGGGGGTTTAAACACGTGACCTGTCCGTCTTATAAACCACCCTGCCAAGGGGAAGGGTAGTCAGAAGAGCGGTAGCCCAGAGTCAGATTGAGAGTAAGTTGAGTGTTGTGCGAGAAGCGCGCCGCGAGCCGCGGGACCTTCGGGTCGTTTTCCCGCAGTCTTCTCGAGGAGGATAGGAACTCTGTTTCGTCAGCATGGTACATTTTTTAAGTGGGGCTATAGGGCCCCCATGCCTCGAAAGGGTAACCCGTCTTAAGTTAAGTTGAGTGAGCGGTATTCAAAGTGGAGTGGATAACCAAGTGAAATTTGTTGGAGATGTGCATTTTGTGAGTTATTTGAAATTGTGTTGTTTTGTGAGTTATTTTGAATTTGTGTTGTTTTTTGTGAAAGTTATTAAATCTTGTTCTCGGGAAATCTGAATCGAATTTAAAGGTTTATAAAGTGTCCGAAAAATAATAGATCTTCCCCGCGCACGCGCACAAGTGGTCCACAGAGTGATCATCATTTCCCCCCCCCCACCTTCAAGAAACACGTGACAGACTTCTCTCCCTAACCAGCTGATCTACAACCAAGTGTGATCAAACCCCCCACTTCAAGAAACACTTGACTGACTTCTCTGTCCAACCAGCTGATCCACTACACAAGCGTGATCAAAAACCCCCCCCTACTTCAAGAAACAAGTGACTTTCTTCTCCTTTTCAACCAGTTGAACTGTAGCTACAGTGAGATCGTCATTCCCCCCCCCATTTCAAGAACTCTTTGTGCAACGAACTAATTCAAACGAGTGCTACGATTACACGTGCTAAAAGGAATATACATATCGACAATCAAAACTAAAATCAATGGATTATTAAAGGGTTTTTGTGAGTACACAACAGAATTTTTTTGTAACATTTTTGGAGGGTTTGGATTTTTTTTATCTAAGGTTATTAATTTATGTTATAATTCTTGGCGCCAATAGGTAGGGGCTTGACTTTTGTTGTATTGTTTTGTTTGATTCATTATATTGGTAGAAACTCATTTTCAAGTTTTATGGCTTGTAGCTGTGCCCCTAATTCCTCATCATAGGCCTATAAGCTAAAATTTTTTTAATTAAATCAAGGTTTTAAATTTGGGGTGGAGTTGGAGTTGCTGATAGCAGTTGCAGAGAGCTGGGAACTTCTTCAAAGTAAGTGGGATTAATTATTTTTTTTTATTTATTTTATGATGTTCATTAATTAATTACTTTTGTTTCCTATAATTTTTTTATTAATTGAGATTTTCGTGGATTTTATTGATTGAGCTAGGCAAATTTATTCTTCGTATTAAATCATAACTACTTATCCGGGTTGAGAGTAGTGAACTTGATAATTTAATGGGCCAATCCAACGTGTGTCGATACTTAATATAACGAACCCGAGATATAATTGATAAAAATTGATCATTGATGATTTGGGATAAAAAATGCGCCCAAATAATAGGCTCGAATTGCATACGTCCTGGGATATTAATAAATTTTGGGAGAAAAGAAAAATCGATAGTTAAATCTTGTGTTATAGTTTGTTGGTTGGTAAAGTTAATCGATTTATAATATATGGAAAGTCAAAAGATAAGGTATTTAGAGCAGTAATAGAGGAGGAGAAGGGATATAATAATAAAAATTGTTGACAATCAAATGACACGACTTTGTTCCACAACAATATCACGGAATAAGTAGTGGGGAAAGAAGTTGTTAAAAAGATGAAACGCCAGGAGGGTTGATAGATTCGCCCTGAGACAGATGAGGGTATGACTAATGCAAGTTCGGTAGGGGGAGATACCTTTGGGGAACCTAAAATACTAGAAAAAATGTCGGAAAAGGAAGTTAAATCAGACTTGGAGATATTTATGAATATGATGATGAAGGTAATGGGAGAGAAGTTTGAAAAACAATCACAGGAAAATAGGGAAACTGCAAACAAAATTGAAAAACAATCACAGGAAAATAGGGAAACTGCAAACAAAATGGAAAAACAATCACAAAAAATGGAGGAAAAGTTTGATAAACAGTTAGAGGGGATAAAACAGTTGAAGCAGGAATTGGGGGATAAACTAGATAAACAGTCAGAATTTATAAAAAAATGGGGACAAGAGTTAAACAGGGAGTGAGGTATGATGAATTGAAAATTTGAAAATGTTGATAATGAGGTTGAAAAAGATGATGATAATAGCTTGAAGATTGTAGCGATGGAAGTTGATAATGTGGATAATAATGAAGGTTTGATAGAGAAGAGAGATGAGTTTGTAGTGCTGGAGATTGATAAAATGAATGATGATGAAAGTTTGATAGATACGAGAGATGATTGTGAAAGTGAAATGAATAAACAACCGAGTGAATTGTTTATAAAAGCTGAGAGTAGAAATGTGTTTGGTATGTGGAGGATAAATGAAAGGTTTTGGTCTGGTTGGGCCCATGATGAGGAGAGATTCGCAGGGTGAGAGAAAAAGAGATAGTCGAGTTGAAACTGGCCCCGTTTAGAATAGTGGGAGAGAGAGGGAACATCGACAGCGAACGATTTAGAGATCGAGAGATGGAGGGTAGATCTAAAAGACTTGTTAGAAAAATGTTTTGTCAATGGGGGAAAGGTCAAAAAAAAAAAAAGTCAGGCTTGAGAAGGGTATAGTGGCTAGATTAAAACGAGTTGGTTTGGACAAGAGCAGGTGGCGTCGAAACGGCGCATGAAAGAAAAGAGCGAGCAAGAAGAAAAGAAAATTTAAAGGTTTAAAAATGAAAAAAAGTGGGTAATCACCGAGAACGATGATGTAACAGTGGATTTGACAGTGAGCAATAATTATAGATAGGCATTTTAAATGTTCATTTAGCTAGATATTGATAAAAATAAAAAAAAAATGGAACTAATCAGATATCAAAGTTTGTTGGTTTTGATTCAAGTAATTTGGCGGGATGATAGATGTTAATCGCATTTTAATTGGGGTAGGTTAGTCTGCATTACTGAAGTGAGAAGGGCATAAAATGTGAGTTTTGATGAGTTTTGATAAAGATTTGAGTTGAGATTTGTTGATTATTGATTGAGAGTTGAGAGAGTTTGTGAAAGTTTTGATTTGAGTTGATTTGATGATTTGTGGTTTGAAATATGATTTGAGTGGTGATTTGAGATTTGCGATTTTGATTGATTTGATTGAGTATTGGATTTTGAGATTGGAGATTTGCGATTTGCGATAATGCGATATGGAAAAGAGTTGTGATTAAATTGATTAATTTATGTCTGTCTCAAAGTAAAGGGAGCGACTAGTCTTATTCTAATGAGGGTGTTGGTAGGTTCATATATTCATGTTTCAATTACTGGGCTGTATTTACCGGAATCTTTGGAGATGTGATTTGAGGGGCCTATAAAAAAAAATAGTAGTTATAGATTAATGAATTTTAATTAGGGTATTTAAAGAACATTATAGTAATTAACGTGTGGGAGTTTTAGTGCTCACTGGTCAAACGTTTAACTTTTTGTAGAATATTATGTAGTAAATGTAGGTTGGTTTGGTTTGGCTGAAAAACTATTTTTGTGCCCAGCCCGAGTGAGCCGGCGATGGAACTAGCAAGTTATTGATTTTTTGTAGTAGAATGCTGTCTTGAACCAGTTTTTGGGAAACGCCTAGAGAATAGGGGGAGTAGGTTTGGCAACCTGCAAGTTGCCATGTCGTGCAAGAGAGGAGAGGAGTGCCCGAGGGCTAGGCCGACAGTATTGATTTTTTGAAGACCAGGTTTCGAGAGGGGTGTGGAACAGCTACATCCTAGCGGACGAGTTTTTTTTGTAATGTTTACGTTTTTCCAGCTGAGAGGTAGTGCTTGACGAAGGTCAACCCTTCAAGGGTAGAGGGGTTTGTTTACTTCCGCGTTTTGAGGACTTTCCCTTTCAGGAAAGGAATGCAACTTATAGTAGGGGGATTTTCTTGTTTAGTCAACCAAAACCCAAACCCAACACTAGATTTTATTTTTGTTTGTAATGTGAGACTGTAAAGGTGATTTCTGTTGTGAGGGTGATAATTTGCATAAGCATATTTGCATAAATAATTTTAATTTTTAAATTTTCAAATTAAAATTTTTTTAAATTTTTAATTTTTTTTAAAATTTTTCTCTTTTAATTAGTGGTGTTGTGGATGTACTGTAACCGGGTAGTAGTGAGTAGACAGGCGAGACCAATCATCTAATTTAGGTGAAGGAATTTAATTAATTAATCATAATAAATGAGTTTCTATCAAGTAACCAACTATGTATGTTATAATAGTACTTAAAAGTAAATATGTGCCAATTTACTTTAAAGTAGGGGGAGTAAACTGTGACATTCACAGTCTGGTGGTCCATCTAGACCCCTTTTTTTGACAAAAATATGCATAATATAGCATAAATTATGTATTAATTTAATATCTCTATCATTTTTAATGAATTTCCCTAACTGAATGTCAGAGGATTTCATTAAACTGTCCTTATCGGTAGAATTTAATTTAGGTACATTTTTAGGGGTTTTTAAATTGGGGTAATTGCAAGTTTAGTAATCAAGCTAATGAAGGTAGTTAACGAGGGTGTTCAAGGATGGAAAGTACATCAATATGTGCGTTTTGACATAACTAGAATCATGGTCTTTAGTTGGAGTCGATTCATTAAGAAATAAAAAAGTTATTTAAAGATTTTAGGATTGCAACTGGTAAAGAGGGCTTTACGTTGGTAATTAGCTGAGATGCTTGGACTGCACACGTCTGGCTGTCGCCAAGTGCTACGTGACTAGCGAGAAAGTGTTGCGATGGCGATTTAGGGGGGAAACGTCCAGAAGATTCTACAAGGGCTAACCAAGAGTCTCTTAGGGTAGGTGTGTGAAGCCATAACGGCAAGGTAGTGGTAGGCTGAAGGCTGGACTCCTTAGGAGGAGGGAACGAGGGTAACACGTGACCTGTCCGTCTTTTAAAAAACCCCCCCTGCCAAGGGGAAAGGGTAGTCAGAAGAGCGGTAGTCAGAGTCAGAGTGAGAGTAGAGTTTAGTGTTGTGCGAGAGCGCGCGCGAGCCGCGGGACCTTCGGGTCGTATTCGCAGTCTTCTCGAGGGAGGATAGGGAACCCGCTGTTCGTCAGCATGGTACATTTTAAGTGTGGCTATAGGGCCCCCATGCCTCGAAAGGGTAACCCGCTTAAGTTAAGTTGAGTGAGCGGTATTTCAAAGTGGAGTGGGGTAAACCAAGTGAAAGTGTTGGAGATGTGCATTTTGTGAGTTATTTGAAATTGTGTTGTTTTTGTGAGTTATTTGAAATTGTGTTGTTTTTTGTGAAGTTATTAAATCTTGTTCTCGGGTAATCTGAAACGAATTTAAAAGGTATAAAAGTGTCCGACAATAATAGATCTTTCCGCGCACGCGCACAAGTGGTCCACAGAGTGATCATCATTTCCCCCCCCCACTTCAAGAAACACGTGACAGACTTCTCTGTCCTAACCAGCTGATCTACAACCAAGTGTGATCAAACCCCCACTTCAAGAAACACTTGACTGACTTCTCTGTCCAACCAGCTGATCCACTACACAAGCGTGATCAAAAACCCCCCCCACTTCAAGAAACAAGTGACTTTCTTCTCCGTTCAACCAGGTTGAACTGTAGCTACAGTGAGATCGTCATTCCCCCCCCCCCCCATTTTCAAGAACTCGTGTGCAACGAACTAATTCAAACGAGTGCTACGATTACACGTGCTTAAAAGGAATATACATATCGACAATAGAACTCAAATCATGGATTATTAAAGGTTTTGTGAGTACACAACAGAATTTTATGTAACATTTTTGGAGGGGATGATTTTTTTATCTAAGGTTATTAATTTATGATATAATTCTTGGCGCCAATAGGGAGGGCTTGACTTTTGTTGTATTGTTTTTTTTTGATTCATTATATTTGGGAGAAACTCATTTTCAAGTTTTATGGCTTGTAGCTATGACCCTAAAATCCTCAAACACTAGGCCTATAAGCCCAAATTTTTTTAATTAAATCAAGGATTTAATTGGGGGGGAGTTGGAGTTGCGATAGCAGTTGCAGGAGCTGGGAACTTCTTCAAAGTAAGTGGGATTAATTTTTTTTTTTATTATTTTATGATGTCTCATTAATTAATTACTTTTGTTTCCTATTAATTTTTATTAATTGAGATTTTCGTGGATTTTATTGATTTAGCTAGGCAAATTTATTCTACGTATTAAATCAAAAACTACTTATCCGGGTTTAGAGTAGTGGAACGTGATAATACTAATAATAAAAGGTGGAATAAAAAACAGCAGTGTCTCTCTAAGAATGCAAATAACTGTGGTATGAAAAGAAATTGGAAAAATTATAGTTAAGAGAATTCGGGGGGGCAGGGGGGAGCTTGCCCCCCCTGAGCTTACAGAGGGGGGGCGAGAAGATACTTTCGCGGGCGAAAGTATCTTCCCCGCCCCCCCTAGAAAAATGAATATTAACAAAATAAGAGCGTTTTTCGTTTGTTTTCATCTATTATCTTTCTTTTTTCGTTCAGCAAAGACAATTAAACTACTTCAAAACACCATAAAAACCATTTCAAAAATACTATTTAAAAAATTGCCTGCGGCGCTTTAGTGGGTGTCACCAAATACAATAATTACAAACATTAAAAGGTAACTAAGCTTCTCACTTCTTAAAAACGATGAAAAGTATCTCAGAATGTCAGTCAATAATGTATATTTTTGGGTTTTGATGTATCCGTTATAGACGGTGGATTCTCTTGGCCAAACTCCCCCCCCCCACCCCCCCGGCAAACAAGCACAAATCGAGAGAAAAGAAGGAAACCGTTTGCCATATAGCCTTAGTATATATTTACTACGTACTAGGCAACTAGCATCGCACCCAACGATCTTTTAGGCCCTATAAGTGTTAAAGGGACACCCGTTCTCAAGATTTAAGAATCATCTGCTACTCTTTCCTAAAAGCTGCGTGATAGATATAGAGAAAAGACCAATCTGTATACTAGTTTAAACAAACTAGTGATCGTCGCAAAGAGTTTTGGTATTTTTCCCACCACTAACAAGGCTATCACTATTCAAGGGCAGCGCACCGCGTATCCGTGGAGGCCCCCCCCCCCCCCCCCCCCCCAAGCTTTGCCAGCCCCCCGAAATCCCAGAATTAAATTAAAATATGCTTTCCCGCCTCTCATATTTATCCCAACTTGGCTAATCGAGACGACAGGAGGGCGTACAGGGATGACACCGGGGGGACAAGGGGGGTGGCTTAAATGCTATATTCTTATAAAATCATCGAGGTTAGCCAAAAAAAAATTAAATCATCTAATATCTTTTCTTTTTTTATCGTTCAGAAAAAGCCTAGCTGCAAGCCTAGCAACCTTTTTTTAAAAGCATAAAAAATCACTTCAAAAATACGTATTTTTTTAAAAAGAAATTGCCTGCGGCGCTATTGTGGGGGACACCCCCCTCCATGAGTTGTTCATCCAAGCCCCCCCCCCCCCAGCCGAAATATATTTCTGAATACGCCACTGCCTTTTCCTGGTAAAGTTCGCCCCCCCCCCCCCTGGAAAAAAGACTTACGACGCGCCTGTCAGAGCTCTCCAGAGATCACTTGACAACAAGTTTATAGGGGATAAGGGCGCTGGTTCGAAATGTTTTCTAACTGTTCTCCGGACAGCATCAAAGCTTATTGTCTCAAGTAGACGAATGAATAAGTGTTTCAGAATGATCAAGAGTGATTGATGCGCCTTGGGGGCCCGAATTGGTTTTTTAAAACCCTCGATTTTCTCCTCTCTAAAGTAACATTAAACTTCTCCTCTTGAAAAGGTCCAACATAATAGCTGATAATACTCTTTGCGTGATGCCTATTTACTTGATGAGTGATATGGATATCTAGAGTCCATTCTACTCTGGTTGTGCCAAATCATTTTAAATAAGGAAAATATTGTCTCCCTAAAATATATATTTTTATGTTCCAATGTAAGTGTTAACGGGGTAGCTAGCAACACGAACCAGCAAGTTTATCTTCCCTCTAACCCTTGCTGCGAGCTCCTGCGATGCCGATAAGCTCTCAAGCTTCACCTGTACTCGGCGTCATCCGGCCGACTTTTTGCGTAACGCTCCCCCAGTGTGGTGGGAGCTGCGCCCGACGTCCACCTCTCCAAACTACAGACCATCCAAAACAAGTTTTTTGCGTGTCGCCACGGGTGTCCCGATGGCCAACCGGATGACAGATCTACACGGGGCCTGGGGGTTTCCCCTTTGCTACGCGACTTCTTCCGTGCGAGTTGCGCAAAACTTTTTATTCCTCCCCTGCAGGAGCGCGGAAAACCCGCTTAACCGTCGGTTTAAGCGGACGTCGCTCTTGGGACCCGCCGTCGTTTTAAACGTCCCTTCGCGTCCCTTGGTGAGGACTATCTGCCTCCGGCGAAAAGGGCTCGGAACCGGGTTCGGGGTTGTATCGCCGCCGTGACGCAGTCGATCCCAGGACTGCGTAAACGATCCGTATGACTAACTAAGTGCGCTGTATATATGACGTGTGCAATGGTGCGCGTCACTCACGTCTCGGGTGTGCGGCCTTAGCCCCACCCTGACAGCGGGCCTGTTCCGCCTCCCCCTTGCAGCTTCACGGAGGCTGGCCCATTCGTTTTTTAAATCTGTAAAACTAAAACCTGGAGCCGGATTATTAGTGCTAGGCACTAGGCGCCGGCGTTGTACAGGGGGCCTCACAGCCGTTAAAGTCCCCAAAAAGAAGAGGCAACAACAACAAATCAACCATGAAAACTGTCGAAACACAGTTTCCTAAAAAATCAGAATTGATGCAACAGGCGGGGTTGTATGTTAGATGAATCGTCCAGGTGGCTTCTCGAGTGGACATTCTTTCTGTACGAGGTCACAGTCTGTGACAATTTCTCTAAACAGCAGTATTCTGTGTGCAATATGTTGCGGAACGTGAATGATGCCAACAGTATTTTTTACGGGGGCTTAATCAAGGGGGTGCGAGATTGGGGTTTCCGACTCCAAAGAGAATGTCACAGATAGGTATGTCATTGGCTCTTTTATCAGCTGTGACTCAAGCGTGCACTCGTTTTCAAATCTTTGCGGACTATATTCAAGAGTGCAGCAAAATCCTGTTTGGGTTGTCCACTCAGTTGCATCTTCCAGGAGGCTTTATAAGGTGTGATGTTGTGCTACCACTAGGAAACGCTAAAGACCCGCCCGCGTTTTTGAGCGAGCACCGGGTACGTGCAACACGCCCCGATTACGACATTCCCATAATGTTATATACCAATAAGTCTTTAAGGTCTTGACCGATTTGCTGAAAATTTGTAAAATAGGAGAGAATGTTGTACTCATTGACCTGCATAATTTCATAACGTTGGGAAAACAATTTTATTTTTTTATTTTATTTTTTATTTTTTATAACCAACGATCGGATTTTGTTAAAAAAACCATACATTAACCCGCATAGGTAGTAATTTACATGTGTGCAAAATTTCTGGTTTCGATCTAGAGAAACGGTGCGACCGAAGCAGTAACAGAAAAAAAAAGAAAAAAAACAGACATTCGAGCCATTAGAGTCAAGTGGAGACGCTCGCTCAATGAAAAATATTGCTGACTGGCCTTGCTTGAGAGAACGAGCTTAACGTATCAGGTGGTTCTACATAAGAGTTATGGCTCAAATAATTCAATGCAACGATCTCCAAGAAATGAAGATTTTAGAACAAGCAGTTACTACCGTTGCTTTGAGTGAGACAGAAGGGGTTGACTTTGTGACGCAGGAACCGACACCATGTGAAACAGCCAAAGAAAATGTTAAAACCAAAATTGCAATAATTGGAAAATTCACAGATGACAAAGCTTTATGTTTTTTCCCCGTATTTTTGTCAATCCACACAGGCTCAATTGAAAAAAAAATGAGACTAGCTGCAGCGCCCACCACAAGCTGAAACAGCCATTAGATGAGAATGATGGCACCCATAAAAGATTGGCAAAAAGAAACCGTCAACAAAACCCATTAATGAGAATATATCTAACATAAAAACTAAAACTAAAAAGATATGCAAACCAGCAATTCGTCTGAAGAAGATTTCAAAGGGGGCAAACCGGCCGAAGAAGAGCTAAAAACTGGCAATTCGTCCGAAGAAAAGCAAAGAACTGGCAGTTCATAAGAAGAAAAATGAAAACTGGTAATCCGGATGAAGAAAACGTGTTGAAAGCTCTAGAAAATTAGCGAAACCAAGCTATGATGCCACCAAAAAAAGGGAAAGAACAAGGTATTTGGATCCTTAAATCGGGAAGCATCTTGATTTATCTCAAAAAGTAGACCCGTCGAAAGTGATTGGTGTATTAAAAAATGGCCACAGGCCAGGTTTGCAGGCCATAAAATTATATTTCGCTAGCAAATACTTGTGCATTAGATTCAATCGCACAGATAATGTGTGTTGCGTATTGTGACAGCAATAACTACAAAAACTTTGTTGATCAATATAACGATAGCCTCAATGAACTTGTCCCAAAAGGGATGGCAACCCTGGGATGACTTCCTCCACGTACAGACTTCGAGCTATGTTCATGCAAAAAGCATTGCAAGGTTCCTTTGCCTTCTGGTATACTGTATTATAATGGAGAAACCCATGCTGTTGCCATGGCAACGTCCTTGTTTAGTGACCATCCATCTACCAAAGAAGAGATGAATTGTTCCACAGTAAAAGTTGTCATCATGGAAACAATTCATTCACTCTCCCGAACAGTATCAGTAATGTTTGAAAGCCCTAAAATGAACGCACATAATTACAGGCTAAAATAAATTCCCAAGTTTTAGGAGAAGAAACTGCATGCGCATTCGGTACCTTCTCAATGTAAATGCCTCGGTGTGAGAATGTCTTGTAGTCGGTTCAGTAGCTCCCCATTTAATAATGGAAAACCAATTTACATGACTATCTTCTTTGCCTAAATACAATTTTCCCGCTTTCCCCTTTTGTCAATCCACATCTTCTTCCCTATTATCATTCCCAAAACTTTCGAATTACACATTTAAACAGTTTGTCCTTTTCCTTGCCAACTCCACAACCAAAAGCTGGCAGCTCGTCGTCCGGCCATCCACTATACGCGTTTCCAAGCAAAGGGGTTGCTACCTGGTGGCGAAAAAGCAACTGTCCGATCAGTGATAGTCGGGAGGAGCGCGCTATGTGTTACCCGAAGAACATATGTCATTCCGTGTTTGTCACTTATAAATATGTACAATCACAGATACATTGTCGTTGCTCTCCCAAAATGTTGTTAATTGATGATATTCAAAAGCATGGGGGTCACCCAAAATGAAAAAATCGCTCTCCAATATGCGGGATTCGAGACCATGTTCACCAGAATAATATTACTTTATTCAGACCTGCGCCCCATGCACCCATGAGACACCGAGGATGGCATTTGTATCCGTATTACAATTCTTTTAATTGTTAATATCATAATTAAACATTGGTATTTTAAAGGCTATATACTAAATATGGCTAACAGCACATGACTAATCTTTGCTAACAGGGCACGATAAAAACTAAATCAAATTCAAACCGTCAGATGTTCCCCAACTCTTGGTAAACACACACATACAGTATTTCTTTGCTTCTTATGGTACTTTTAATTGAGATATACTTCTTTAGTTTATTAGATAATTTAATATAAATAAAGTCATAATAATAATAAAAACAAAAAATAATAATATTTTATTGGGGCTTATGCATAAGTCCCAAATCCATTTCACCTTATATAATTAATGTAGGCCTACAGATACCGTTTACCGTCATTTTCATTTATAACATAATATTATACAAAATATCACATAAAAGAAATAAACACGATTTATATTATTACAATAGAATAAGTATAATGATTGACCCACAAGATTTTAAAGCTGTCTGCAGAATGACGCGTCATGCCATTATTGACATACAAACAATTAAAAAATAGGCCATCAGCTATTTTAATAGGCCTACTTTTTAAAAAAATGTATATTTTAAAAAAATTGTAAAAAACTGTAGTTTTTAAATGTATAAAAGATAAATATATATAGGCCTACTCCGATTGCGTTTACATTGTAAAACGATGTAGAAACGTGCAAAACAAGTGTAGGGTTATAATTTGCTAGAAGCTCTTTCGATTTTTTGATAGCAATGTAAATTATTAAATTATTAGTATTGGTGGGCAACATTTCTTGGCCCAAAATATCATCGATCTTCATCATTCAACATTATTTGAACACTTTTTTTCTGTATTTAATAGTTTAACAGTGTGGTTTGTTCTTTTCGAGCTAATATCATCAAATAATCTCAATTATTTGTTGTAATTTAAAATGCCATTATATTCTCTTTTTTAATAAAGCCGATCACCAAAACTTACGAATTTTACTTATAAAATATGCTGACGATATGACATAATCAACAATGTTTTCGCAAATGATTTAGAAATGTAACAAAAATCAAGTTGAACCGAACTGAATATACAGCGCCCGCCGTAAGCAGCTCGCCTCTATCACCGATCGGTCCCCACATGTTGCGTTTTAGTGCTTTCCATCTATCTTTGTTGGAAACGCGTATAGAATCCACCTACCTTCCCCTCGTGACAACTTTCGCAGAGCATTGAATACAACATTGTGGGTATATGCAGGTCTTGCATTAGGGCCTAATATTTTGCAACCATAGTTTTGCAAATGAAAGTTAATGAGCGGTCAAAACGCCCGCGTACGACTAAGGCCTATTTCTCCGTTTATTGATGCGTATGCAATATTGTGCACCAAGCTATAATAAATTACACAAAATTTTTCAGAGAGTGCAGTGGAAAACTGCGGAAAGTCGAAAGGCCCACATAGAAAAAGTAGGTGCCACTAGGCATAGTATGGGAGGAGTCGGAGGACATAACAATGTAGGCCCAGTGGAACAAAGCAAGAAAAGAAGGCAAGAAAAGAGATGCTGGTCGTGCAAAGAGAACTGGCGGCGGGAAAAGAGGCTGGGAAAAAGCTCGCTTTTACAAGTATTGGGGGGCCTGCTGCCTATTGGCCAGGAAACGTTTTTCCCTCTGAAGCCACTTAGTCCCTCTGCATCTTGTGTGTCCCTTGCAGGACTAGAAACAAGTGGGTCTGTTGGCAAACGATATCCTGGGGGAAAGGAAGTTCAGATAGAGGCCTATTTCAAATACCGGGTGTACCCGAGAACGAGCAAGATGTGCTTGGACCTGCCCCGCTGCCACTTCATGCAAACCCATGCATTTGTGCAACTGTAATCAATCATCTGACCAACACCCCCATGCTCAACGTGGTTTTTTAACATCACATTTTGACCAACACATGGACATGTTCATCTTTTGAAAGTAAGTACCAATATTAAAGATTTTTAAAACCATGAAATATTATAGACCTAACTTAGTATTTTTAAAGTCTGAAATCAACTTTTAGGGTTGAAAAACCCAGGTGTAGTGACAAAAAAGGATGGGAAGTTTGTTGGCTTACCTAAAAAGTGAGGTTATTGAAAATTAAGACCTAGCCCTGGGGGGGGACAGGGCCTAGTCCTAAACAGTGTTGTTTTTATTTTTGCACACATGATTACGCCTGGGCTTGATCTATGGATCAAAACTACAAGCATGGCACATTGCCCATTTTCATAAAATTTCAAAACGCTTCAGGAGTAAGTCGGGCGCCAGATATAACATGGCCATGGGTGGCCTGTGGGTGCGTTTCCTTAACGTTCCAGTTAACTTTTTTTGTATTTTTCATCCATCAAGCTGGAACAATCAAATAACAATAAAAGGAACTTATGAAAGTAATTACAGTTCCTGGAAAATTTCAATATCACAACACCTGATAAAACTGCCATGTCTGCGCGAACCCTGTATGGCAGACAGAATATAAATCGACGGTATGAAAGCAGTATTCAAAATCGGCCTTAATTGCTAAGTATTTACTGATGAATTTAATTGCATAAGCGCAAGTAGCACGCAAGTCCTACCAAGCTTAATTGGATGAAGAAAACAAAAAAAAAAACGATGGAAGAAAGAAAAAAATTAATAGGCCTTGGAAATTGAAGAGAACGTAAAAAAGATGAACGTTCCCCAGAATTAAAGTGTAAACAGATAGTATTGGCGATCTGGAGATAATATGTGTCCAAGACTTGCATAATGAGGAAGAGAAGAAAGAGGAGAAACAGAAATATTTAGATCGTCTCAAGGAAGCCAAGGGACAGGCTGCAAAAAGCACTTGAAAAAAAGAACATCGCCCCTTGGCAATACTTTTGATGACAATGATTTAAAAAAACACATTTAAGCTTATTAACCGTATTTTACATCCATACATAGTCAACTAAATATCTTGGAGGCGCGAATAATCTTTGCCGTTGAAGCGCCCTAAAACTACTAATACTAATACTAATGGGCGGAGCTGGATTAACACAAGAGGTATTAGAAGGTGGGTAATATGATGTGCAAACAGGATCGAAAAAATGAAAAATTTGGGTTTTAAAAGTAGAAAAAGGTTTGAAAATACGGAATTTTTCAGCGAAATTTCAGATTTCTTTGGCCAAGATGTACTCTGTGTACTTAGTTCCGTGAATTTCAAGTAAAGACCAAAAAAATAATTTATAAAACTAAATAATAATGCCCTTTGCGGCAGTCTTTTTTCATAAATGGAGAGAGGAACTTGACAGTTTCACATCACAGAACTTCACAATTATGTGAGAAGTGATGTGTGAACTAGATATTCCATTGGAGTATATAGAAACCAACGCTGGGGTTTGCACTTTCTTCTGCATGACAGCGGGCCTGGTGACGATAGGTTTTTTAATGTTTGGCACCCGGCGCAATTTAGATTTGATGGTAACCTGTGAGCATGGTACATGGATGGGACTTTTCGTACCGCCCCAAATTCGTTCAGGCATAACCTTTAGACGCATTTAAAAATACAGCAAGTTTTACCTGCAGTATTTGATCTAACGCCTGATAAACAACAAGAAATGTATCAACGAGTGTAGTAAAGCATTAGTGCCAAATTAAACCCAACCTCAGTGATGGGTGATTTTGAACGGGCTCCCCTGAACGCCTACGAGGCAGAGTTTCCCCTCGTTAAGCTGATTTTATTGGATTGGATATTGCTTAACGTCTCATATTTATGAAACTTGGCTAATCGAGACGAAGGGAGGGTCTTTAAGGGATGACGCGGGGGGACAAGGGGTGGACAGCCTGTGCTGGTCAGAACCAGCCACAAGCATATGGGGAGGTCAGAGGAACCCCCACGTCGTGGTCGTCTCCGTCTGTTTCATCAGTCCGTGTTGTCTTTGTCGTCGCCGTGGGGGAGGAGTCAAAGGGAAGGGGTTCCCCGACGACGCCCCGAGGGTGTCACTTTCATTTCAGCCAGGTGTTTGCGCCAAATACAAACTTGCTGTGCTATCTTTGAACGATACGTGAATGATGGCAAGTTTGCATTGCAATAAGAATGCCAACTGCACTCGCATTTGTACCGCCTGTCCATGTCATTAACGCATTTAATGAAACAATATATAAATTGTCGCCCCGAAATTCAGTTGACTCAGTGTTTACATTATTTTTTATCCCAAAATTTCCACATAATGTCTGTGGCTGACGGCTGACACGGACGTTAGGTCCACCCTAAAAAAATTCAAATATATTTTCCTTTATACATGTTTTCCTTGTAAGCTACAAGTGTCAATGAGGTTAACATATGATTATAGATGGGCAACAACCATAAATCAAACAAGATTATATTGCTTTGTCAATAGTACTAATTGATTGATTGATTTAATATTGTTTAAAACGTCTCATATTTATTGCAACTTGGCTAATCGAGACGAAGGGAGGGGACGTAAGGGATGAGTGGGGGGACAAGGGTGGACAGGCCTGTGCTGGTCAAACCTAATTTGAATCACTATTTTTAAAGCCAGTAATAGCACAATGTATTCTTTAAACAAAAACAAGTACAGGAGTATCCAAAATACGGAGCAAAGCTTTTTGTTATTATATAACCTAAACGTAATAAAAAATATAGAATGCTCACGTTACGTCCATTAGTAGAACTATAGATTCCCCATTAAGGTAAGCAACTCGTGTAATATTGATGATTTTACTTTTTTATTTGTGCAATTTCAATGTTATCCCTCAATATCGAAGTTATCCGATATGACGGCAGGTAATATCCGTATGGAAATAATATTAATTAAAGCTGTTGAGCATCCCACGCAACCTCTTGTGGGACATTGTGGGACCTTAACCGAATCGATGGATCAAGCATAGCTCGTGCTTCTACAGTTAAGCTCTTAAAGACCCTTTACACGAGCAATTAATTGCTAGCAATAATTGCCAAAATTTAGGACTCTGCTCAACTTTCAGCAATCATTGCTCGCAATTAATTGCTCGTGTAAAGGGTCTTTTAGGTCTCACGCTTTCCGATTTATTGAGTGGTCCCCTCATGTAGACAATGTAGCATCTAGAATCAAGAGGGGTTTGTTTTGTTCTGAGAAGCCCTAAAGAAGATTGTCGGCCCTCTCTCCCTAAGCTTTTACCATGCCCTGATTCATTCCCTATTTTTACGGTATTTTGTTCTGGGCGCCTCGCCCCAGGCGAAACGAATTTTCATTCTAAAAAAAGCGAGCGGTTCGTATCATTGCTGGGGCCTCTAGACTGAGGTCGTGCAGAAGTTTATTTCCGCTTTGCTCCCTATTCATCAAGCAGCCATATTCGTCAACAATAATCCATCTCTCTTCCCCCAAAATTCTTCCTTTCACTCCTACTAAACTCGTTTATCAGAAAAAATCCATGTTCCTTCTTAAAATACGTCAATTATTCCAAAAGTCCTCACTATCTTTTCCTTTTACTATTTTTAACAAAATTCCAATTATATAAAAATGTTATCTTCACCAATATCTTTCCCAAACCAAGCTCAATGAATTCTTATTATCAAAATCTTATTACTCCATTAATGAATTCTTTGATGACTTATTATAACAAATTTTTTTTCTTAACTTCAGATTTAGTTTTTTATTCTATTATTGAAATGTTTTCCATTAATTTCATATTTTATCATTATGTTTGTATATCATCATTTGTATCACTAATTTTATGTATCATATTCATTGCCATATTTGTACAAAGTATAAATAAAAATAGGTGTATTAAATATTAAATATTAATAAAATTATTTAAATATTTAACAAATCATTTTTACATTTTTATACAAATATCCAGCCTATTCCGAACCCACAAACAAACAACTATTTCTCCTAATCTCCGTCATGGTTTACAGTAAATTTAACTGCCCAAAATATTCTATTATCAGAATCAAATCTCCATTTTACTCCACCGTCAATGTGCAACTCGATGAGGCCAATATTAGGCCTACTGTTAATCCAGCAGCTTTTAAGAAATTCCTTTGGGCTGGGCTCCTCAATATATTAATTAAGTGGCTTTGTTACCTGAACCTATCAAATGTAAGTATTATCTACAAGCAGTTGTCACTTGTCATTTCCCTTTTAGGATTGGCCATCAATTGAGGCCTACATTAAAATAAATCAAGATACCAAATTTGGTCAAGGCCGATCAACGATAATCAATAAACCCTAAATTTAGTTGTTGTGCTATTACAGCAAAAATGCTTCTCTCTCAAGCTTTGTTTAAATACTATCCAAAGATGTACCGTATTCTCGGGACATGATTTAGTCTGGTCATGACGTGTTTTAACGTCGAGGTACACTAACCAAACCGGTGCGAATTTTGTCCGAGAATCCGTTTTCCTAGAATAATAATAATGCCGGTCAATCCTAATTTGGGTAAAAATTTTTATAATATTTTGTTTTAAAAGTGGCTGGACTCCTTAATATGTTGCCTCGCCAAAACAACACCTTTTGGGACTGTTGTATTACTGTAAGCATGGCCGAGAACACGAGTCCCTGCCGTATAGAAACAGCCATTATCCAAGTCTAATTATTGGAAAGGTGAGTTATTTACTTAGAAGAATATAGTTACTGGTAAATGGATATCTCCAAATGCCTAAATTATACTTACTCAGTTCCTAGATTAATTTTTAAACAAAAGTGCTAGGGACTGTCAACAAAACCAAGCGAGAAAATTAATGTAGCCTATGACCACCGTTGTTTTGTAGTTCGTGTCCTGGTTTTAAATTTTTTATTTATTATCCACTAATGAATCGCGGTAGTAAAGATGTAACTATTGCAGCCAATCAGTGTTCAGGACGAGCGAAGTCCTCAATACATTGCAGGAACTGTATGATACTGGCAATGAAAATGGGGAGACTAACAACAAGTGAGTTGGGCGACCACTCACGATACAAGATATCAACGTTGACAAACAATGTACACCAGCAGAAACACAACAACTGTTAGCACTGTGAATGAGTACAGACATTGCTTTTCCCTGTCAATGCAAGAGTTGGGTTGTACGAATCTACTCGAGATGGATATTGTACTAAAGAAAGGAGCAAACCAGTGTATTGCAAACCTTACAAGACATCTGCAAACTGAGAGAAAGGCTATAGGAAAAATAGTTTAAAGGGGTATTCAAAAACCCCTAAACTCAAAAATATATTTCATTCAGGCTAGCTAGTTATGAATTTAGAAATTAACAGAAAAATTATTGGGTCCACCATTGACTCACAAAAAATTTCAAACTTGGTATTTTTCGAGCTAGGTCCCATCTGCACAATTCTTCCATAAGAAATAACATGGGGACGATCAATATGCCCGTGACCTTGGAGGATTTTGATACAAAAAATATTGGCCATTATTGACGTGCTCTACAGCCAAGGCCTGATGTAGATGACTGCTCTGTATCACAGATCCGTGTTGTTAGCGTTCTCATTTAAGTGATTAAAACACACAAAAACAACAACTTTATTGCCGTTAATGATAATTTGTTATTGGTTATTTTTATTGTTTCAGGGCGTAGATCAGCTGCGGAGAAGAATGAATCGAAGTTACGATCAAATACGTGATCAAGGGGCCGACGGTAAGGAGGTGGCCACAAGTAATGGCATTTTGTCTCGTGAGTTTTGTCGATGTTAAGTGTTTATCAAAACAATTTCATTAGGCTACACATAACACACACAAATACGGCATAAACGCATACCCAGGAAAAAAAGATACTGAATGCTATTGCAAGCAACATAACAAATGACATATCCGGCTAGAGCAGCGCATCACATACTTAAACCCGGCTAAAAATGCTGGGAAAAATGCTATCTGATATCTTCAACTTGGAGGAAACTAATGACCTCCAAGTTAAAACAAAAAAAAACAAAGGACAATATGGGCTGCCAAAATTGGCAACCAGAAAGCTTGCCTCCAGAAGAGGGCTGGGGCATTGAGGCATCACTGGAGGCCATGAGGCTCGATATGTCAGAAGAACACAAATCTTTAAGCCTAAACGCGGTCAAAATCAAGCAAAACATGCGCCTTACCTACATGGCGCAGAGACTTGACATCAATAACCACATGACTATACAGGATTTTCAAACTCGATAGCCATTCCTGCTTCAGGTGAGAGTAATAATTGATTGCCTTCTGCCACCCTCTTTCTCCTCTCCAACTCTTTCTACATTTAAATTTATCTGTCACCCTATCTCTAGCTCTCTCTCCTTATGAGAGGTGGTTGAGATAGACATAGTAAGTGTTATATAGAGTGCACTCTTACACTTCATGTGGGGGCAAAGAAAACTGGTTTGCAACCAGGACGCGGCCACCAAGCGACATGGCAGGGCGCCTAAAAACCCACCTGAGAATTGCTGCGAGGAACATCTGCAGCAAGTCCTCTAGGCTCCCGGCTACCACGGCAGGGGTGTTCCCCATTACGACGCCAAGAATCTTGGCGCCCTCGCTCAACCAAGCGAAATCGAGTGGCGTGTCCTGACGGCCAACCTAGCTGCCGGGCCCACAGGCCGTGGACTTTACGGCATTAAGCTGGGGCCCAGACTGTGTGGAGTAAATGCTGTACGCATCCGGAGGCGGTCGAAGTCCCAGTCTTCTGCGATGAAGGCTGTGAAATCATCTGCATAGTGGGGAAAAGACCAGCCTTCTTCCCGGTTGGGCCCGGAAGACGGAAGCAAACCAGTCTCGACCTGCAGAGTCGGAGAAACGGCTCGGTGGCCAGAGAGAAAAATGAGACAGCCCGTCGTATGCCACGACCAAAAGCAAAGGGTGCCCTTAGGCTACACCTACCCGCACATGGCACCAGTGTAGAGCGTTCGCAGGGTACTCAGGAACGACTCTCCGAAACCCGAAGGCACGAAGAAGGTGAAATTGTGTGTGTGTGTGTTTATTATTTATTTATAAATGGGCCGATAGGGGAGAGATAAAAGTATTCCAAAAGGATAAGTTTTCTCAATAACGATAAACGAAAAACAAAAGGTGACGGAAATCAAAATGACTTAAAATATATAATGGGAAACAAAAGATTGGTTGGTTTGGGTATTGCTTTACGTCTCATATTTATGCAACTTTGGCTAATCAAGACGAAGGGAGGGACGTAAGGGTGACGTGGGGGGACAAGGGGTGGACAGGCCTGTGGGTGGTCAGAACCAGCCACAAGATATGTGGAGGGGCAGGGGTTCCCCCACGTCGTGGTCGTCTCCGTCTGTGTCATCATCCATCGTGTTGTCTTTGTCGTCGCCGTCGGGGAGGTAGTTTAAAAAGGGGAAAGGGGGTTTCCCCCACCCAGACCCCGAGCTCGCCATTAGTTTCAGGGAGTGAAACTCCCCTAATCACGGGCCACCCCCACGAAAGGTTGCGAGTTGGATTTTGAGGCCCTTAAATTAAAATCTTTTCTATCGCTACTATATTTACTGGTTCCTAAAAAGTGTTTTATAGTTAAACTATGCCACACTTATCACATAGGGGAGGGAGAGTGAGGTATGTGTGCCCGATTCTCAAACGAGCCAGAACTACTTCTTCACGGCGAGAAGAGCATATATAAATGCATATGGTATGTGCGAGTGAAAGTGTGAGTGCCGTCGGTCTACTAAAAATTTGGTCGTAGTGCTGGTGATCTATTTAGGCCTAGGCCTTCACACCTATTTTCCCGGTGGAAAAGAACGTCACACACAGTAGAGTTATCTGTGCCCAAATGATTTTTTTTACTGTCATATTTTGGTGAAAAATATATTTAATCTACAAAAAAAAGCATTTTTAGTTGAAATTTGTTGTAATTATACTTGTAGACTTTTCAAACCTTGTTTATTACTTTCCTCAACAGGTAGAGGATAGTATTGGTCCTGGGGGTAAGTTTATGATCTATGAATATGATCATCATCATCATCATCTCAGTTGAACACTGCACAAACTTGAGAACGTGTCCGAGTTTTCAATCTGCAGTATATATTACATTTTTTATTTACTTGTTTTCTTAATTCCAGTTAAGGTCAGGATTTCCCTTTGGTTAGTTTCAAGCAAATCCGCTAGTTGGGCGCTACTGGTCAAAACTACGCGGGCGTTTGAATGTGGTTTGGTTGAAAGTGCCCCGTAAAGGTAGGCAACTTCTCAGACGTCTGTGAATGGAAGGCTGCATCTCTTTAGGGGTTGCGGGGGTGGGGGGCGAAGGGCGAGCGGTTTAGAGCAAAAAAAAGGTCTTCTTCTCTAGGTAACTATTGACATAAAAGAATAACAGATTCTGGAAGAAGGGTCCGGCCATTATAAATATCTCTTTGTGTGCAAAACTTTACAACAGACCAATTTAGTTTACAACCGTTATCATCCACTCTGCTACCTTCATCAAATCTGTCAATCTAACAATCGCGACGAATTTAAATAATTATTGAAAAGTTTACTTTTGTCAAGAAACAAAAAATTGATTCCTACAGCATTTATATAAGTAAAGTTGTATTGTGATATAAACGTTTCACTTGTAATGAGAGTGAGACACAATCTTGTGTCTCATTGGGGGATAATACACATATTTGTAATTTACATTGTATTTTCTGAAAACACTGAACAGAGATTTCATTTGATTACGTATTGATAAGTGTTTTTAGTCACATATGTATCAAGATACTTTTTATAATAACAATGCACAATGAGTACTAATCATCCGAATTCTATTCCTTGTACACGAAGTCAAAGTGGAAATGGAATTTATAATCATCATTGAACAATTGCGATTGAATCTTCTTCCTTTTGTTGATGATGAAATGACACAACCGATTGATTCGGGAGATGGAAATGAGACAAGTAGCAATACCATTGGAAGACAGTGCACGAGGTGACGCCTGCGAGGAATGTATACAGGGTTTCTGTCCGATCATTGATTTACATCCGTCTGCGAGTGGAGGAGACTTACAGAGGGGTTTCCCCTAAATTTACCTGCAATTAAACGGGAAAACAAAAGTCACGTCACAAGTCCACACTAAAAGCATTACGGTATAGGCTACAACAACAAGATGTGTTTTGTGGTTGATTCTCGATGTGTATGATTATATTTGGAAGGATGTTTTTACACACATAATGATAGAAATTTTCATATCATAATCACCATAATACATTTCGTCGATTGATTAGAACTTTGCCTGTCAGATTGTACCAGTTATTACAAATTCTCTCAACAAGAGCCCGAATGTGAGTTTGATGAGCTAATATTGCACTCAAAAATATTATTTTATTGTTTGAATAATTTTTCTAACGTGTTGGAGTCAAATACTTCTCTCAAGTAAATGAGTTGTATCCCTTGAAAAGGGTTTCATATACAAAATATAACCTTCTTTGTATGCGATGGTTTTCAACTCGGTCATAGCATAATATGGCGCGTTATTGTTAATATTGAACGTGAATATTTCCTCCAATCCAAAAATGTAATTAATTATTTAAAAAAAATCGTATTTAGAATCTACCCCCTCGGTCACAGAACTTATTACGTGATGTAATTTGATTTTACTTTACGCCTCACGATATGTATAAAATAAAATAAACATTCAATCACTAACATAATCGTTCCAGAGCCCAAGCTGTCGCTTTCATTCACTATTTGGCGCAGATAAACAAACTCTCCAGAAAGTGGATAATGCAATCAGGTGTCATAAATAATTCTAGTGTAAGAATGAAAATACAAAAATTGATAACAATTATAATTTATGTTCAATCTATCCATCAGGGTCTACCTTTCTAGAGAATGCCCGATCCGATCCGATGTGATACGACTACTTTTATTTGCATATATTAAAAGATAAGCAATGTCACATTTTTGCTCTTCTTATGCCAATAAAACCCCGTTGAGGATTCGATCAAAAATAATGAACACACACACAAAAATTTAAGACACTATCATGTCATTATAGCTTGTTCAATACTCGCGATCGAAAATAATATACACAAGAAACCACAAAATCAATGATACCTAATGATGTCGGGAAGGTAGCAACTTGTGAGTAGAAGCCCCCCCGCCCCTAACGCCGGTTTTTTTTGGTTTATTTGGATTAAGGACGCGTCAACCGTTAGGTCATAATGCACCACTCTAGCCTAAGGGGGTGGGGAGGAGGGGCCCCATGCTGGTCAGAACCAGCCACGGGTAGGGGAGGAAGGGGGGTTTCTCACGTCGCGGTCGTCATCGTCTTTGTCTTCGTTCGTTGTGTCATTGTCATCGTCGCCGGGGGGTCGTCAGGGGAAGGGGGCAAGGTCCCCGACGACGATTGCCAGAGCTCGCCTCTAGTTTGGGGAGTAAGATACTCCGCTCTTACTAGCTGATGTTTGCGAGGTGGACTTTTCCTCTTGAATCGCCTTTTTACGATTAGCAGAGCCATGCTCTGGGCCTATTCTCCCCCGGGCCCAGACCAAATACCCATTTCGATTCTGAAGGAAAGGTCTTTCCATTATAAATATATCTTTGTGTGCAACAGCCAATCTAGGTGCCCGTTAGGGCGCCGCAGCCAAGCCGCGGTGCGCTAAACACTCATGCACATTATACAGCAAGCCGAGTTGGGGTGATTTCGAAGTGTTACCCAGCCGTCATGTAACGTGATGTGAACTTGAAAACTATCACAATCGAGGGGATTTAGGTACCTGACAACACATGCCAAATTTTATTGGGGTACGATTATTCCTTCTTGGTGAAAAAATGGCTTGAAACATGCTCAAAATCACTTTAAGGATGTTAGCTACTGCCTACTACTGCCTACTACTGCCTACTACTGCCTACTACTGCTCACAATCTAATACGTCGGCCCGCGATTCTGACCAGACGGGTGGGACTACAATGTTCATATTTTACATGGACATTAAGGTTATAGAATGATAGTCTCTTTGAAAAAAAAGTTGAAAAAGTTTGTTGGAAGGCTTCCAAATAAAGGTTTTAAAATAAGCCTTAAACACTTGGCATACAATCAACAAGTAACCATAGTTACTTGACACTTGTTGACGGTATAAGCAGAGTTAGGCGGGAAAGTGCGATACGTAAACAAATAGCGGACATTTAAAATTTTTCTTCTTTGTGTGGAACGAGAAAAGGTGTCATTATACTCTCATAAAAAAAATCAGAAAAACCCTCCCTGGCCTAGGCCCAGATGTGGAAAATTATTTATAATGCAAAAGTGTAGGTTCTAAAGTTCCATTTTGGGTATAGGACTAGTAAAATTCATACTTACATTACATGTTTTACAAGCCTAGCCAACCCTATGCCAGCACAACATTATGAACTTGCTCAACTGTTTGTTTACATAATTGCAACAATCAAATCATTTCATACAACTTGTCTTTCGATTGGCCGGCGTTTATGAAGGCACTGCCATCTAGAATAAATATAGAACTTTTTCGAGCTCTTTGCTATACGCAAATCTTTTTAAAGTGTTTGGATTTCGTGATACTCTTTCATGGCTAGACCAGCAGTCGGTGGTCCACTTCCGGTACAATTAGAAGCCATCTTAAAATGACAGTTTACATGTTAATCAAATGGGAGCGATTTGTGGCCAAATAGTTCTCAAGATTGCCGCCAGGTTGACAGGTAAGCATACTAGCCTTTAACACCAAATGATTAGTAAATTCCCTTATGCAATCACTTCGTATTGTTTCTTTTGTTTAATACCATGCTGCACAAGCTAAAACCATATCAAACAATCCAGTAAAATACTTTATTGCATTAAAAAAGCATAAATTAAAACACCAAATCGCCATCTTGAATGGGCCGGTTGAGTCTTCAATTTGCTACGCTCGCGCCTGTGCGGAGGTATAAGAGACTGCTAATCTAGCCTACTATAGGGGTTTAATATCAATGCTTTCAACTCACAACCCATGACGTTTTCCACGATACCGTTCAAGAATACCAATTCCTTCGAAAACGAAAACGACTTCGTTTTCAAATTGCGTTTTCAACTCATCTCCCACGAACTCAAGAATTGGGGTCCAGTCCTTATACCGTCGTTATACCCTGGTTATACCACCTATACCCAGGATGTACATGAATCCGGGTCTAGATATTTTACATCCTATATTGTTACTGCTAATACCATAGAATTTAAATCAACTTTGATAAAAAATTATATTTTAGCAAATAATTTGTAATGGAACTTGAAAAAGTAATGAGATCACACACATAACAAAAACTTGTAGAAATACAGCCAAACCTTACACACTCAAAAGAAATGAGATCTAAAAAAGGGCCAAGCTCATCTACCCTTCCACATAAAACGTACAGTGTCCCATAACAGCATCCTCGAAAAGCTTGGCAAAATAGAATTTGCATGTTATCTACTTTTATATTAATTAGAAAAAAAGAACTTGGATAAACTATTACGTTAAATTAATAATCGCAAATTCTATTTGCCAAGCTTTTCGAGGATGCTGTTATGGGACACTGTACGTTTATGTGGAAGGGTAGATGAGCTTGGCCCTTTTTTTAGATCTCATTTCTTTTGAGTGTGTAAAGGGTTTTGGCTGTATTTCTACAAGTTTTTGTTATGTGTGTGATTTCCTATACAACCATTTAGGTGGTCCGCCACACCGCTGCCTTCCCCAGTTATGTCGATTTTCAACCTCACAATGTCAACAATTTGAATAATAATTATATTTGAATAGTTATAATCCAAATCTTTTTTATAATGAACACACATTTATTTCTTCAGCATTATAGTAAATAATTGTGAAAGAAGGGCAAATTCAATTTGTGTGTGTGTGTTTACATATTTGCTACAGAAAATGAAGTGTAATTTTACTCATTTACACATGTCCACGTTATGTCCCCAAAAAATCGAACTACAATTCGAAACTATATACAGTATTGTGTCGGTACTGGTACACCCAGTTTAATTATTTTCACAAGCTATTTTATAGAACCGAATTCAGAACCTTGGGACTCGACAAAGAAAACGATCTCCTTATCCGCCCGAGCCAGTTCTAGGAACCAAGGTGGATTTTGTTTTCATCTTGCAATTTTTTGAAAGGGACCAGGGATGAGTGACTGAGTAAAACCTCCCTTCAAACACATTCGAAGCAGGCCATAAATACAAGGATTCAGTGAATGTAAATTTTGGGGTTTGTTTTTAGATGTTTACTTTTTATGTTTTGGCAATTTTGCACCATGCCAGTGCCATGCTAATGGCCACCGGCCATAGCATTGCGTTGCACGCTTTATAGATTAAACTAACCCACACGAGAAATATATGCATATAATAAAATAATACAAAAAATTATAAAAAACCCCAGTGCAATATTTCAATAATATCCAATTGCTATCAAGACACAAACGAATATTATAGCCCATTACGGAAGGCGATAAAAATAATATACTCATCCACATATTACACATAAACAGTATACTCAATGATAAAATCAATGACACCCGTGTCAGCACAGCACAGCATTTTAATAAATCTATGAATAATGTTTTTCTGCAATATTATCTTATGACCGATTTACACATTCGATTATTTCGGGGGATGAGAAGGACACAAAATCGCCTATAACCGGCTTTATAACATATACTTTTTTTAAATTGTTACTACTGGCAAATAATAGTTTGTGTGAAGGATAATAATAATAATATCTTTCGCATCCGAAACGCCGGACTCGGCTTGGGCTATGTGGGGAGTCGGACAACAACCGTACTGTTATTTTTGTCAGGGATTCTGTCGACAAGTTTAGAACCCAACAAATCTCTGCCTCACACAGCCCTCAGCCCCAGACCCTAAACTCATCAAAAAACGTATTCTGAATTCTGAGAATCGCCTTCAAAGGGTATTTTCTTTTATTACTTTTATTATCTAGGGTATACTATGCATCCATTCACAACAACCTTGTGCAAAAAAAACAAATACCCTCTCTAAACTAAAAGTAGAGTTGATAAGCGTTATCTCGGTTTTAATAAACTCATTGTCTTATTTACATTTTTCTACGCATTTTAGTTTTTTTTGCGAAGTGTTTATCCTCATATTTAAAGGGAAAAATCCGATTAAATCATATCAAATGGTTATTTTATTTGTTTTCAATTTTTCTTAGAATTTAGTACAATTGTTTATTGAAAAACATTTTAGGCCCTTTTTTTGACTTGATGAATTGAATAACTATATGTATAATCACTAAATGATAAAAATTTCACGATTTAAACTATCACTTATACAAGAATGCCCCACCTTTCAAGCCCTTCCTTTAGGTCCTTTCACAGGGCGTAAAATCGCTTTTATTGTATTCGTTTATGCATCTCTCCATCCATCCTTTCTTCAAGCCAAAAAAGTATTTACTTTTGGAAAGGGTTGGGTTGTTGTCTTTGTAAAAAGTTCACCAGACTGTAAAAATTAATGTATTGTGGAAAATTCAATCACAGGCCAGTAATGTAACTAATATTATTTTAATCTTATCACTTAATTTATGAGTCGAGTCAAATTACTACTACACACACACTGTCTAGCCTGCATTTTCCCGGTTATTTGAGTTTTTTAGAGGCGATTTTAGCTTTAGTTTCATTTCAGGGGTTCTCATCTGAGTAGGCCTACTGGTTGTATACACTGTGAGCAATGATAATCATTACGAACTTCAAATGCATCGTGGATTATTTCTAGTTTAAATTTAACCACGAGTGGCATTTTCGAGATAATTGTAAGCGTATGCAGAATGAGGTGGGCTATCGTCGAGTTGCCGCGCCTTCAAAATTCACTAATATGCATTTCAGTATCGAACTACTCACGTGGCACGTCCACATAGTGTAATTAGTAATTAGATATAATATGTGACAGGTGCTGAGGTGATATGCATAAATTTGTTTCAAAGTTGCATTTGTCCTTCCCGCGGACGACTGGTAAACCTACTACCGAGTTCCAAACACTGCCACTCTGAGCGCTCCTTGACGGACGAAATTTTTGTTCAATATTTATAAACTAATTTCACTGATAGTTTGGAAACGGTGAAAGATATCTTAAAAATTTAAAAAGCATTAAACTACAACCATTAAATGCAATTTTAACGTACAGTCCCTTTAGTAATTTTTTTTTAGGGATAGAAATAAAAGGTAATTTAATCAAATGTCATTAATAATTTTTTTAATGGACTTCAATTGGAAATCGAAAATATATCGTTACGTTTAAATCACAATTTATACGTTTTATATTTCAACGTTCAAATTTCGTTTCTGAATTGATATTTGCTCTAAATATCGCTGAAATTGTCAATTGTGCAGATGCTAATTAAAAGTGCATTATAATGATGTTATTACAAATTTTAGTAATTAATGTTAGGTACGATTGAAGCTGAACATTGATGCTTACTTAAACGTCCAAAATCGCCTTCATAGCTTTATTACTTCCGACGATATTGGTATTTTACTGCAAATCACGGCAATGTTGCATTCCCCTTACCCATCTAGAGGGCCTAGTGCTAGCGATATCCTAACGTTAAGGAAGAATCCTGGACTCAACTAGAGGGGACAGAGGCTGGTAGCTCCTAGGAGACGACAGCTAATGGCGCCGACCACTGGTCCAGCCCCTGGCGATAACCACGGGCGCAGATTTCTAGAGGCTGATCTGTAGGTTATTGTTTAAAAACAAAAACCCAGTACATACAGTGTCATCTATTCAGGGTGCAGGTTGTTCGTAGTCTGTGATAGGTAACTTGTGACAAATCTGTGAGTGATAACTCGTATCCAAATCTTGATTTTACTATTGACTTTTTACCATTATTTACTATTTTGGTCAATTTAAATTTACTTTCTTAAAATGTACTATTTACTTACAATTGATAACTATATTATATATATATAAAAAACTAACATAACAGCGTCATAGTCGCCTACTATAAAGCCAAGGTAAAACATATATATATATATATATATTATATACTATATTATTTATATAATTGAAAATGCGGGTAAAAGCGGGTAACGACTATGGCACTATATATAATATTAAACAACTTTTTTTTTAAAAAGCAAATTATAATAAAATTTGTTTTTATCTATCTTTTTAACAATATGTTTGGCATTTGCTAATACTTGGTTATCAGTATTGCTATTCAAGACATTTAAGAAAACATTAACAAGGCACTGAATTTATAATTACGACATCCGGGGGCACTGTTAAAAACAAGGATATTATATTATATAGGCTACTGCGTTTGGGGTTCAAAATTAGCGAAAGATTTTTGCCAAAGTAGGCCTGTAACTGACAACCTAGATTTATCTGAAATGGGTGTAAATACACGTTCTTCTTGTAAGAAAGTGAAATACCAAAAGGAAGTAGTTTAAAGAAAGTAGTTAATGCCCAGCTACGCAAAAATAAGAATATATATACCGGTACTGATCAGATCAGCCCGTCTACCAGTGCCGCCAGTTGTTCATCTGAATTACCAACCTCAAATGTGCTTTCGTGCAAGCCTAGTTCGACCGAATCGATCGATGTAAATTTAAACAGTTTAACAGTGATTTATATTCAAAACGAAGAAACTCGACATTCTACACCAACTGAAACTAGAGCACCGCCTATTTAAAAAAGGGTACGAAAGTCTGGTAAAAAGGGCAGGCTTTTGCCTCAGTGGTGTACATTATTTCATTGGCTCAAACAAGACGAGACTGATGTTGTGTTTTGTTCAGTTTGCCGCAAACAATATCCCACCAATTTGGTTGACAAGTGGGTGAGTGGTAGTTCCGGCCCGTTTAAAAAAAAGAAACCTTTGTTTGGCATTCTAAAAGCAAAACGCATAAAGATGCAGTTACGAGTGCAGGTGTAGCAGAAAACCCGGCGAGAGCGCCTTTGGCAAAATGCATGCGTTTTTTTATGATTTGTGGTTAATTTCATAAAGTGGGAAAAGACAGTTTTGATGCTAGACAACTCAGTTGCAAATTACATATTAATACTTTTGCAACAATCGGAGTCTACTGTGCACACCCCCTATGTAAATTGTGCAAGTTAGTTATTGAAAATGAACCCACTGATAATGTGCCCGCGATTGTTAAGGTATTTGGTGATGGACGACTTCAAAATCATGGGGCCGGAAAATTGGTTAAGACTAGGTTTTTTGACAGGAACTGAACGAGCAAAAGTTAAGCATGCACTGAAACACGTGAAACTTTCCAATATCAGACCGCGTGTAACTATGTCATGCAACATGATTTCTTTACGGGAGGGACATTTTGCAAGGCATAAAATCGCTAGATGTGTTGAGGAAAGCTCGATCTGAAAGTCTATCAGCCAACAATTGAGATTAGCATGACATTTTTTATAAAGAGACCGGAAGGAAATTACGACGTTATCGTAAACCAATTCTTATATATTCAGAAGAATGGCACGCCATTGCGCATACATGTGTATAGTAGAGAACTGGTGGAAGTAGCACTTACTGCTACCTTGGCAGATAACAGGCTGCTTGTGCTGCATATCGATGTGACTGGGTCACCCGATCCTGATTCAATCGGAAAGTTCATAGTCCCATACATACGTGCAGAAATATTAAGTGGCATAAAAATTTTGCCTATCTTTTTTAGATTTGTAACCGACTTAAGTTTCGTGAGTATAAATGTGTTTTGCCAATTCTGGAACTTTAAAACGTTGACTCAGTACTCTCAAGTTACGTATTCTGAAGTAACTGAATCTACGAACAAAAACATTTAAGAAAATTTAGTAACAGTGCATTTATGCTATGCACACTTCATGAAAATGGTTGTGGAAGATATGGCAAGATTTCTTGGCAAAAAACAACTAACTAATAAGTGATTTGTAGTTGAATGCATCACAATAATGTTTCACATTAATCAGTATAAGGTTTAAAAATTGTTCACTCAGGTTTTATTTGTCGTACTTAACTCAAGGTTTAAGAATGACTTATATAAAGATGTGTACAGTAGTGTTATCAATTGCTGATAAATACAAGAACAGCAAAGAGGAGGCCGATGTTCTTGACGTCTATTGATTGTGGAAACAAATTTGCAAATCGATTGATTGATTGGATATTGCTTAACGTCTCATATTTATGCAACTTGGCTAATCGAGACGAAGGGAGGGACGTAAGGGATGACGCGGGGGGACAAGGGGGGGGGGACAGGCCTGTGCTGGTCAGAACCAGCCACAAGCGTTAAAAAGAAGGGCAGGGGATCCCCCACGTCGTGGTCGTCTACGTCTGTGTCATCAAACCGGGCCGTGTTGCATTTTTCGTCGCCCCCCGGGGGAGGTAGTAAAAGGGAAGGATAAAATTCCCCGACGACGACCCAGAGCTCGCCATTAGTTTCAGGGAGAAGAACTCCCCTAATCACGCACTCCAACATCACAGGTGGTAATTGATAAAGTTACAGAATATTTCTGCCGTTTTGGCTTTCCACTGTCTATAAGCAGCGATAATGGCAAGCAATTTGTGAGCCGGATATGGAATGCCGTGATGAAGAGGTCGGGGGTTTTGTCTCGGCACACAGTGCCTTACAGGCCCTGTGGTCAGCAAGTAGAACGCCTTAATGGCTCTTTCAAAACCGCTCTACGTTGTTTCTGCCGGGACAACAAACAATGGGACCAATATCTCCATGAGATTGGATTTGCCATGCGCACATCAATCAGTGAAGCAACCGGTGTGACCCCAGCAAACTTATAGTAGGGAACTACGGAACCCTTGGGAGTTGTCCCAAGAAGATGTGCCTCCGCCAACACCACTTGCACAGCAAGATTCTGCAGTGACCTTGCAAGAACGCATGAAAACAGCCATTAAATATGCGCAAGATCATGTAACAAAAGCTCATTCTAAACAACAGGTTGCTTATAATGTGGGACGTTCTGACAAATCATTCCAAGCTAGTTAGTTATTAGAATTTAAGGGCACACAACACTAAGGTTATTAGTGCCCGTGTTATCTTTTAGAGTGATGTGCTATTAAAAAAAAAAAAAATTATACGGCTTTTTGATTTTAGATATTTAAAAACATTGGTTATATTCTCAGATTCATCAGATAAAATTTCTTTTAAATTAGGTTTTAGTTTAAAATCGTTCCTCTCGTCCTTGTGTTGGGGACATTCTACTAAAATGTGCTTAACAGTTAAAATCTCACCCACTGCGACATGGGGGTGGATCTTCGCCTCTTAAAAGGTATCTTGAGTGAGATGTGTGTGTCCAATGCGTAGACGGGTCAGAACAACCTCTTCCGGGGTCGAGAAGAGCGGCCTTAAAGAGAACCAGGGTGTTACATCGTCTTTTATTTCATAAGCTTATTATTTTGCATTTATATGCCATTCTTCACACCACTTTACTTTAAGTTTGCGTTTGAAGAATGCTTTTAGATCAGGCGTTACAACTAAATGGCAATCAACTTGTGTTTTGTTACCAGCTTCTTTAGCACTTTGGTCGGCGACATCATTTCCTAAAATACCAGAATGACCAGGCAGGATGACGTGGGGGGACAAGGGGTGGACAGGCCTGTGCTGGTCAAAACCAGCCACAAGCATATGGGGAGGGCAGGGGTTCCCCCACGTCGTAGTCGTTTTCCGTCTGTGTCATCATCCGTCCGTGTTGTCTTTGTCCGTTTGCCGTCGGGGAGGTAGTCAAAGGGAAGGGGTTCCCCGACGACGAAACCCCGAGCTCGCCATAAGCTTCAGGAGTGAAATCCCCTATTCAGGGCCAAACCGCGAGAAGGTGTCGCGTTGGAATTTGAAGTGCTGGGCAGAACCAGCCGCAAGCATATAGGATGGGCATAGGTTCCCCCACGACTCGTTTCTTCTTTTCTTTTTCGACTCTTGAGTTCGTGACCAAAGGCGGGCTAAGGACGGAACTGCAGGGACTAGAAGTCCGGATATTAGGAAGACTAGAAACTATCCTAGAAAAGTTTTGTCAGGAAAGAACAGATGTCACGGAGCGAGCCGAGCAATCCGAAAAAGCTAGGGCTCAAGAGAGGGCTAAAGAGATGGCAGATGCCACAAAGCGAGCCGAGATAGCAGAAATAGCCAGGGCCCAAGAGAGGGCTAAGGACCAGAAAGTCGCTTTGGAACGGGAGGAGCGATTCTTTAATAGGCTCACGGCAGCTAACGAAGAGATCCAAGCGAACCGTGACAGCGCGATCAGAGCGCGAGACGAGCGACAGGATCGGATCGAAGCCCGGATAGTGACCCAGGCAGAAATCGCAAGGGACAATCTCAATACGCAGACCGAGACACTAACGTCGCAAGTAAAGTTGACCAAGGATTATTATTATTTTATTATTGGATATTGCTTAACGTCTCATATTTATGCAACTTGACTAATCGAGACGAAGGGAGGGACGTAAGGGATGACGCGCGGGGACAAGGGGTGGACAGGCCAGTGCTGGCCAGAACCAGCCATAAGCATATGGGGAGGGCAAAGGTTCCCTTACGTCGTGGTCGTCTCCGTCTGTGTCATCATCCGTCCGTGTTGTCATTGTCGTCGCCGTCGGGGAGGTAGTCAAAGGGAAGGGGAAAGTTTCCCGACGACTACCCAGAGCTCGCCATTAGTTTCAGGGAGAAAAACTCCCCTAATCACAGGCCAAACCACGAGAAGGTTGCTAGTTGGAATTTGATGGCCCTTTGACCATGGAGGAAGTGGTCAACCTACAAAGTAGGCAACGTGGAGAGATGAGCAAACGGGAGGCTAATGTTCGGGGCGAGCTAAGCCAATTAGGTACCGTCGTGGCCAGTGAAAAGGAGCGTGCCGAACAGGCGGACAATACGAGACAGGCCCAGTTGAGTGGTTTGGAGGCAGGGTTGCGGGACAGTCGCACCGTGACGCGGGGCGTCATGGCCGGGCTCGCCGCTGAGGTGAACGTCCTTACAGGCAGAGTTGACACAATCACGAACTAGATAGTCGCGGATGAGCGAACGCGAAATGAAACGCCGAGTGTCCTGACGATTGAGAGACAGATCACCGAGGCGAGCAAACAATGGCGTTTGGAGTACGACGCGCGCGCCGCGAAGCTTCGCACTGAGCTGAGTAGAGCGGTGAAGGCAGCGCGAGTCGAGCGAGCAGGTTCGAGTCCGTTCGATGCACCTGACGACGAGAGAGTGTCATTCCGATAGGATAGGATAGGATATTGCTTAACGTCTCATATTTGTGCAACTAGGCTAATCGAGACGAAGGGAGGGACGTAAGGGATGACGCGGGGGGACAAGAGGTGGAGAGGCCTGTGCTGGTCAGAACCAGCCACAAGCGTAAGAGGAGGGCAGGGGTTCCCCCACGTCGTGGTCGTCTCCGTCTGTGTCATCATCCGTCCGTGTTGTCTTTGTCGTCGCCGTCGGGGAGGTAGTCAGAGGGAAGGGGTTCCCCGACGACGACCCAGAGCTCGCCATTAGTTTCAGGGAGTGAAACTCCCCTAGTCACGGGCCAAACCGCGAGAAGGTGTCGAGTTGGAATTTGAAGGCCCAGTGTCATTCCGACACGAGATCTACGTAGCGGAACGGGTGGCTAGGGAGGGTATCAGTTTCACTAACGAACCATCGGGGATGCACCCACAGGAATTCCTGGGAATCCTGGAGAAACGTTTCGGGGCATACCGAGTAAGCGCGTGTTCCATGGTAACGTTAGCGACCCAATGTTGTGGGGGGACTGTGCTAGAGTATGTCCGAGAACTGGAATTCGGTAACTTTGCCGAGTTCAAGAAGTCACTACTTGGCCGATACTGGGGCGCGATAGAACAGAGTCGGTTGGTTCAACACTTAGGCCAGGGCAAGTTCGTGCATGGTGCAGGGCCAATGTCCAGCTACTGTAGCCGGTTAATAAAGCTGAATGGCTTTTTGGCAAACCCCATCGACGATGGCCTACTAACGGTAAACTTACGTAGCCACTTCAAGGAACCAGTGGGAGTGGCGTTATTACCGTGGGGGAATCGCCAGAAGAACTAGTCAGAATCTTGGTAAGGATGGAGACGGAGAAAACGAGATTGGCGGATAGTGAAACTGTCCCGCGTGTCGCGGACCAACCAAGAAATACCGGCTATCAAAACTCATCATCCGTGCCGTTTTAAACTAGAAACAATTACCGAGGCAACACCCTGGATGCGAAAAGTGGGGGCAGTTGGCCTAGGAATAGGCCTAGGCTCTTAGCCTACGTGAAAACAGAAATTATTAAAGGATATGAATGGTTTTAAGTTTGTAAACCTACTCTAGGCTAGGTCCGAGGTGGCTAGGTTAAGTCTAAATTTTGACAATTTAGAAAGGATATGTCTTTAATGTTTCCTTTAATTTTGTAGGTGCACGAGATTTGCCTACAGCTGCCACTGTGCGATCTGCATGTATCCCATAAGTACGAGAAAAGGAAGAAGAAGCCATGAAGATCCAGCTTGCTGGGGACAAGGTAGGAATTCTTGTGGACGAAACCACAGACCGGAAAGGACAATGTGTACTCATCATACTTATAAAAACTCTCGAGAGCAATGATTCTCCCAAGTTGTATGAAGGTGGGGTTTAAATCCTCGAGAATGCCCGAAGATTTTAAAAAGTTACCAGTTTCTTTAGCATTTTGGTCGGCGACATCATTTCCAAAATCCCAGAATGACGGGCAGGATGACGGGGGGGACAAGGGTGGACGGGCCTGTGTGGTCAAACCAGCCACAAGCAAGGGGGGGGGGCAGGGGTTCCCCCCGTCGTGGTCGTCCCGTCGTGCATCTCCGTCCGGGTTTTGTCTTTTCGTCCCCGTCGGGGAGGTAGTCAAAGGGAAGGGGTTCCCCGACGACGCCCCAGAGCTCGCCAAAAGTTTCGGGGAGTAAAACCCCCCATTTCACGGGCCAAACCGCGAAAAGGGTGGATTTGGAATTTGAAGTGTGGTCAGAACCAGCCACAAGCATATAGGAGGGCAGAGTTCCCCCCGACTTTTCTTTTTTTCTTTTGACTTTTGTTTTCGTGCCCAAAAGGGCGGGAAAGGGGAGGGAAACTCCGGGACTAAAAGTCCGGTATTGGGAAGACTAAAAACACCTAAAAATTTTTTGCCGGGAAAGAACGTTACGGAGCGACCCGAGCAATCCGAAAAAGCTGGGGCTAAAAGAAGGCAAAGAGATGGCGATGCCAAAAAGCGACCGAGATAGCAGAAATAGCCAGGGCCCAAGAGAGGGCTGGACCGGGTCGTTTGGGGGGGACGTTTTTAATAGGCCCGGACAACCCAAGCGAACCGTACAGCGCGATCAGAGCCAGACAAGCGCGGATCGGATCAAAGCCCGGATAGGCCCCGGGGCAAAATCGCAAGGGACAATCCAATACGCATCCCGGACACTAACTCGCAAGAAATTTGCCCAAAGGTTTATTATTATTTTATTTTTGGAATTGCTTAACGCCCTCATATTTATGAAACTTGACAAATCAAGACAAAGGGGAGGGGGGAAGGGATGACCCCGGGGGGGAAAGGGGGGACAGGCCAGTGCGGCCAGAACCCCAAAAGATAGGGGGAGGGCAAAGGTTCCCTTACGTGTGGTGTCTCGTCTGGGTCATCATCCGCCCGTGTTGTCATTGTCGTCGCCGTGGGGGAGGTAGTCAAAGGGAAGGGGAAATTTTCCCCGACGACTACCCAGAGCCGCAATAGTCTCGGGGAAAAAAAAACTCCCCAAAACACGGGCCCAAACCACGAAAAGGGTTGCTATTTGGAAATTTGAGGGCCCCTTTTGACCATGGAGGAATGTCAATAAAAAGAGGCAATGTGGAGAGATGAGCAAAGGGAGGCAAATGTTCGGGGCGAGCTAAGCCAATTTAGGACCGTTGGCCAGTGAAAAGAGCGTGCCGAACAGGGGACAATAGAACAGGCCCAGTTAGGGGTTTTTGGGAGGGGGTTCGGGCAGTCGCACCGGACGCGGGGCGTCATGCCGGGCCCGCCGCTGGGTGAATCCTTAAGGCGGGTTTGACAAATCACGAATAGATAGTCGCGGAGGGGGCCCGAACGCGAAATGAAAGCCGAGTGCCCTGACGTTTTGGAGACGATCCCCGAGGCGAGCAAAAATGGCTTTTGGGTACGACGCGCGCGCCGCGAAGCTTCGCACTGAGCTGAGTAGAGCGGTGAAGGCACGCGAGTCGACGAGCAGGTTCGAGTCCGTTCGTGCACCTACGCGAGGACCCTTTCCCGATAGGATAGGATAGGACAGGATATTGTTTAAAGTCTTCATTTTGTGCAACTAGGCAAATCGAGCCCAAAGGGGAGGGCGTAAGGGATGACGCGGGGGAAAGAGGGGGAGGGCTGTGTGGTCAGAACCGCCACAAGCTTAAGAGGAGGGCGGGGGTTTCCCCACGTCGTGGTCGCCCGTCTTTGTCATCACCCCGTCCGGTTGTTTTTGTCGTCGCCGTCGGGGGGGTAGTCAGAGGGAAGGGGGTTTCCCCCGACGACGCCCCAAGCTCGCCATTATTTTCGGGGAGGAAACCCCCTATCACGGGCCAAACCGGAGAAGGTATCGAGGGGAAATTTTGAACCCCCAGTGTCATTCCGACACAATCTACTAGGGGAACGGTGGTAGGGGGGGTATCATTTTCACAACAAACCATCGGGGATGCCCCCACAGGAATTCCGGGGGAACCTGGAGAAACTTTTCGGGGCTACGGAGTAAGCGCGTGTTCCAGGGTAACGTTAGCGCCCCAAATTTTGGGGGGGGATGTGCTAGAGTATGCCCGGGAAAACTGGTTGGGGTAACTTTGCCGAGTTCAAGAATCATTTACTTGGCCGATACTGGGGCCGATGACGGGTCGGGGTTAAACATTAGGCCAGGGCAAGTTCGGCATGGGGCGGGGCCCAATGCCAGCTATGTAGCGGTTTAATAAAGCTGAAGGGTTTTTTGGCAAACCCCATCGACGGGGCCTAATAACGGTAAATTTACGTAGCCACTTAAGGGAACCCAGTGGGAGTGGCGTTATTACCGTCGGGGGAACGCCAGAAGAACTGTCAAAACTGGAAAAGGATGGAGAGGAGAAAACGAGATTGGCGGAAGTAAAAACCCCCGCGTGCCCGGGGAAAAACCAAAAAATACCCCATAAAAATCTCATCCTGCCTTTTTAAACTAGAAACAATTCCGAGGCAACACCCTGGATGCAAAAAGTGGGGGCAGTTGGCCCGAATAGGCCCTTAGGCTCTTACCCTACGTGAAAAACAAAAATTAAAAAAGGAATAAAGGGTTTTTTAATTTTGAAACCTACCTAGGCTAGGTCCGAGGTGGCTGGGTTTAAGTCAAAATTTTTGGGACAATTTAGAAAGGATATGTCTTTAATTTTTCCTTAATTTTAGGTGCCGAGATTTGCTACAGCCCCACTGTGCGATCTGCAGTACCCCATAAGTACGAGAAAAGGAAGAAAAACCCCGAAGATCCAGCTTGCGGGGACAAGGTAAAATTCTTGTGGCAAAACCCACAGACCGGAAAAGGACAATGTTACTCATCATACTTAAAAAAAACTCCGAGAGCAATGATTCCCCCCAAAGTTGTATGTAGGGGGTTTAACCCTCGAGAATCCAATGCCCAAAGATTCGGGCAATAATCGAATGCTTAAACCATCTGGGCATAAATTTGAGGAGGGTTTTTTGATGCTCAGTTTCAAAACGAAAATAATAGTACAGTGCGGCAACCAAAAATTTAAAATTAGTGGAAAATACGGAAGGGGAGCTACCAGAACTAACAGTGTGTTAGTAAAAAAAAAATGGGTTTACAAACACTAGAAAACAAAAAAAATAAATATTCGTATTTTCTACGAGGACCCAACCAAAAAAATCACCAAGCATTTCCCCCCCGTAATGACTAGGGGAATTTTTGGCCCACTACCCATGAATACTTAGGGGTTACTTAGTGGTACCGTAGGTTTTTTGAAGGTTTTGATAAAGGGGAGCCGCAGTGCCTATTTTAAAATACAGACAAATGAAGCAGTTGCTATGTTCAATGCCAACCACCTTTTTGCGGGACACTGTCCCCTACTACGAATGAAACCTTTTCAGGGGAAACAATTATCCTTTATTCACACAAGGTTTCACCCAAAGAAAATACCTAAAAATCCAGCTTCCGCATTGAAGCGATGGGCACTTTGGGCCACTAACGAAAATATTATGTTGAATTCGCAATTAAAAGCAATTTAAAAGCGTACACTCAGCATACTTTCACCCTTTGGGGCAAAATCGGGATAAATTTGGCATCTCTAGTTGAAAACGGACCCGGCCAAGGTTTTTTTTAAATCGAGGGGAAAAACTCCTTGCCCCACGATCATTTGCTAACATCAGCAATGGAAATATTGAAGTTGGATTAAGGGTTCCTATTCTTTCGATTACCTACAAGTGGTTTCGGTACGGACTTTTTCATGGTCTCATAGATTTTGCTCGCCCAATTTGTCAGAAAAACCGAAAAAAGACTACCGGTTAGATGGCGTCTGCTAGTTTTCGAGATAAATGGGTCTCCTCAAGATTTTTTAAAAGAAACGAATCGTCAACAAAATATACAAAATTTGGGGATGTAGAAAACATAAATCTCGACAGAAAAAGGGGAAATAGCAAAACCGCGATTCACAAACTTTACAAAAAAAAGAAAACCCAACCCCCCAAAGACCAAGGCAGGGGAAGCAACCCCACATAAACGTTTCACTGGGCCTATAGAATTTCACGGAAAGCGGGTAATAGAGAGGGACATCCCCAAAACTCAAAGCAGAAAATAGGGGATTCAGTAAGCTTTGTCCAAAGCGTAAACCTAAACCTTTTTAAAATCCCAAAAACCCAAATATTTTTTTTTTTTTTTTTTAAAAAATTTGGTTTTTTATATAAGTTTTAAAATTTTTAAATTTTAAAATGCCCTGAAATCCAGCTTCCGCATTGAAGCAGATGGGCATTTTGGGAAACCACTAACTAAAAATATCATGTTGAATTCGCAATTAAAAGCAATTTCAAAGCGTACACTTCATGCATAATTTTCCCTTTGGGGCAAAATAAGAGTAAATTTGGCATCTCTAGTTGCAACGGATCCGGCAAGGTTTTTTTTTAAAAAGGGGAAAACTGCTTGACCACGATCATTTGCTGACATCAGAAATGTGAAATTTTGAAGTATGTTTAAGAGACCTTTTCCTCTCTGATCTACCTTAAAAGTGGATTCGTACGGTACTTTTTGGGGTGCTCATTGATCTTCCCTCGTCCAGTTTTTTTTTTTTACGCAAAAAAAAACGATCACCTTGAAACGCTACATAGCGAATGAAGCCATTGTGGCAAAAAACATAATGTTATACTTTGAAAAAAATTTTTTGTGTTTTAAGGACGAGGGGTCAAAAGCCACACATTCAATATCCAATTTCCAAAACACGACTAAAACAGACTAGAACCCTTCGGAAAGCTCAAGACGTAATTGAATGCTATTTCACCCCTAGAAATTTTTGTGTCACGATTTTTTAAATCTAAAACGAAGATGATGAAAGAGACCAGGCGGCTGCAAATGCCAAAAAACGGGGCCCTGTTTCCCCCTCACTCCCGGGAAGTCCCAAAAATTTTATCCTCCCCCTCACCGATTAGCTTTAAAGCATGAAATTGCCAAAATGCAGTTTGCTCCAAATAAAGTCCCCAAAGACGACAATGGGAAAATACAAGTTTAAAAACCTCTCGTGGCCCAGTACAACACATCTATTCGTGCACAGTGCAGATGCCAGTCCATGATGCCCCCTTGCCGCACTTTTTTGCCACCGAAAAAAGGGGACAAAGAGCTTTTTCTTGACACCTTATTGCTAAGCGTTGACGAAGCTAGTACCCCAGCCCCAGCGGAGTTTGTGCAGGAGATTGTAATAAAATTTTCTGTAGGAATGCTACTTTGGTTGGGCCCCCCAAATCAAAAACCAAAGAGTCAGCATGAGAATTTTCGAGCAGCCCCCAAGTGGCCGCGGCCTTTGGGATTAGTTCAGAAGAAATTTTTCCAATTTAAAAACCGGGATCAGGTTTAAAAAATTTTCAGAAAGTTTGGTGAAGAACACATCAGTAAAGTAACTTCAAAAAAAAACACCGTCCAGGGAATTTGGAATTTGGGGATTCTGTTTTACGAGAGCGGACGCTAGCGAACTCCAACACTTTGAGCCGCTGTTTTGCAAAGAAGATGGGTTTCTTTTCCCAAAAGGATCCCTCATTCCCCGAAGAAGCGCGTGTCCCCAGCCTCCGTCTACCCACATGCCCGAAGTACAGGCAGTTGTTGTCGCAGAGCCCCAAAAAAGGAGAATTTCAAAACAACGAATGCCAGTGACCAATGATGAAGAAAAACCAATGTCCAAATTATAGCAAGGTGGGCATGCCATATTTTATGTATGCAGCTGCAATTTAAAAAAAATGGTGAGGGGGAAGGTCAAAAGGAAGACTGATTTTATAAGAAACCGTGCGGGGAAAGGCTGAAGTACCACAAACAGCAAATCAATTTATTTATTTTTTAAGTCTATCCTATTTATATAAAAACTAATTTTCAAAGGAGGCAACTAAAAAATCAAATTTCATAGAGCAGAAACAAAAAAAACAAAATTTAAGTAAATATTTGAAAGTAGCATTAAAAAAAATGCATTTAAAAACAACATTTTGGGGAAAAAATAAAAATGATATTAAATGAATTTAATGAATTAATCAAAAAAATAAAAAGGGTGGAGAAGAAAGAAAAGAAAAAAAAAAAGAAAAGGGAAAGGGAAAAAAAAAAAAAAAAGAAAGATAGAAAAGGGAAAAAAAGAAAAAAAAGAAAGAAAGAAAAAAGAAAAAAAGAAAGAAAAAAAGAAAGAAAGAAAGAAAAAAAAATAAAGAAAAAAACTTAAAAAAGAAAAAAAGAAAAGAAAAAAACTGATTTTTTAGACGATCCCCTCAAACGATATGAGGTTTGCCAAAAAAAAAAACAGCAAATAGGGATTAATCAAAAAACTTTCGTGGGAAAAAACCCCCGAACGCGATCTTTTTCTTGGTTCAAACTTTATTTTTGTGTTCAAACTTGTAACAGTTTTGGCCAAAAAAACTTGACTCTAAAATATAATTAATCGATATATAATTATTTAATATTTTTCATGTCAAAAAAAATGATCACAGCAAGATACAGGACCCCTAACTCAAGTTTCAAGCTCCATCAGTGGGGGGCAACCAGACAATTAGGCAGAATTGAATGTCCCCGCGAATTTTGAAAAAGCACAGTTTTTTTTCGCAATCCTGTCAAAAATTCAAATGAGAAAGACTTTATTATTTAAAAATGCTCAGTAGAAAAAAAAAGAAAAACAGATTGGCGTCAACCAGGGAAAGGGGTTTTACTGTTCAATATAATTCTAAAAAGTGAGCTGCATAGATTTCTAAACTTTTATCTCGAAGCTGCGGTGCCTTACTGCAAAAAATTATTCTGCCGAGAAATCAGTTGGCCCCAACAAAACCAGCGATTCCCCCAGGCATTTTTAGGCAAAAACCAGGCACTTCTAAAAATTAGTTGTAGTTTTCTTAGCAGAAGTAAAAAAAGTAGATGGTTCTTTTTAAAAAGCATTTTTTATTCTAAAAGCATTTTTCCATATCTTTCAATGACCTTAAAACCCGTAACCCCCCTTCCAAAATATTGAAATTAGATTAGTATTTTTGGGCGCTTTAAAGCTAAAATTTTTTCGCGCATCCAATATAAACAATTTCTATATGAGGGTTAACCCGGACACACCTTTCAAGGGGGGTGGAAAGTAGGGGGGACGCGGGGGGGCGAAGGGCCCGCGCAGGTCAATTTTTAGCAAGAGCAAACCTTCCCTGAAAAAATGACGAACTAGTGAACTACGTACAAAGTCCATAATTAACAAATCCATGCTAACAATAATTTTCGAAAGGACCGGAAATACCTCAAATTCCGACCAAAAACGAGCAATACAAAATTCGATATATCCAAAAAAATAACCAAACAAGAGAAGCCCACATTCATTTAATCCTAACTTAAAATTTGTGTACTTGTGACGTACAAAAATAAACCTAATTTCCATGGGACCTCTGTTAGTAAGGCTGAACTTTTATTAAAATGAATAAAAATATACCCAAATCTATCCGCCCGGGGCACCCCCAACGGACCTTTCCCCATCGCAATCAAACATAGTGCAAACCAGGGCGATAAGCATTTAATTTTTAAAATGTGGGGATAAAGACCTAAATTTAAAGGGAAAAGTTTATATCTAACACATTTCACGTCGACGAAACAGGGGGGAAACAAATCATAAAATAAGCTCTGCCCCCGCGGCAAACAGCATAAAACAAAGAAACGACCAAAGTTGGGACTTAGATACCGAATCCTATTAAAATATTCAAACAATTTTACAAATAAAATGGGCAACTCGAGAAACAAAAGCCCAGCACAGAAACCGGGCAACCCTGTTGTGTGTCGAAGCTCTTATCTCGCACTGACACCACAGCACTGAAAATGAGCACCCACAAAACAGCAATGAAACAACTTATGGAAAAGGAAGCTCTTCCTACTGACAGCAAACCGCATGAAAAACACAGAGTACACAAAGTTGGGACTAAAAAATCTATTTTTTGATTCAAAACCAACTATATAAATAAAAGTACAACACGATAAAACAAAAAAACAGAACGAAACCGGGGAACAGTTGTGTGTCGAAGAACTAACTCGCACTAAACATAAACCCAACAGCTAAACATAATCCTCCTCGCAAACAGAACAAACGAAGTACAAACACTAAAAACATGATGCGTATGAGTAGCAAAAAAACCTTTTTGTCGGGCAGAAATACATTTCCCCTTTAAAAGGTAGCCAACAACGACTAACTGAAAAATTAGCAAAACACAAGCCCAAAGCATGTACTCGCATGCCAAACAAGAAAAAACGAAGACGATGACAAAACATGTTTGCACTCGACAGAACAAAAAAGTCCGAATGCGATTTTCGGCCCCTGCGCTGTGGTACTGTAGCGTGAGATGGCGGTCAAAAGGGCGGGGCGGGGAGGTCATATCGATGTTGAACGTGAAGTGCATTGAAAATTCTCAAAAACCGTATTGATGAAAAAAGCACATAAATCCCAAAATGTTGGCATTGAAACTCTTTAAGTTTTTCAAACCAGATATAAATAAAAGTATAACTATACAAAAAAAGCAGGACCAGCACCATTTTTGGTGTCACGGGGGTCTAATCTCGCACTGAACAGAAGTAACACCACCAAACATAAACTGCACACCCCTGGGACGGGAAAGACGGACAAAAAACTTGAGTCACAACGCTTTTAAAGTACAACAAAACCTTTCAGTCTGGACGGAACGACATTCTCTTAAAGATAACAGACATCAAACTGAAACATTCAGCAAAACAGAAACCCAAAGCCTGTGGTGTGGAGGCCGAACAAAGCGGAAAAAGCAACAAAAAAAGCACACTCGCAAAATGTATTAAAACCAAAAATCCCCGCAATAAAACCGGACACCTTTTGTCAAGGGTCTTATCTCACATTGAACAGAACCTAGCACTTTTGAAAATCAAATCCCCCAGGGTTACGGAAAAAGACGGAGCCAACACGAGATGACGAGCGCCTCCCCGAAAAGAGGACAGAATAAGGACAACAAAAACCCTTCCGTCGGACGAACAGCAACCTCAAATGACAAAAATTAAAAAGAATGAGAATGAGAACGAGGACACAACAAAGATTTAACAAACAACACATACAGCACAACAGAAGCTAAAACCATGTACTTTGGGGGCCCAAGAACCCGAACGAAGAGGCCCACAACCACGTCGAAAGGGACAAGAAAAACAGACGACTCGAGGGGAAGCTCTTCTTGAGCTGCGGGAGTAGTCAAAAGGTGCGGGGGGGCGAGGGCATATCGAAGCAGCACCCAAGTGCATTAAGTTTTTCAAAACGATTTTAACCGCTAAAGTCAAAAAATAATTTAAATTTGGAATGGGAATGAATTTAGCAAAAATTTAAAAGAAAAAAATTGGGGCCACCATGACCTCCCAAAAAATTTTTTTTCAAAATGACATTTTTTTGAACTAGGTCCACGGGAAAAATCTCCCTAAAAAATAACAGGGGGCGATTTATGCCCCCCTGACCTTTGAGGATTTTTATCCCCAAAAAATTGGCCATCTTGAGTCTCGACAGCCTTTTCTAAATTCTCTATATTTTGTTTTTTAATCTGGGCAAGTAGTTCGGTCAAAATAGTGATTACCAAGATGGGGTGTGATTTTGGAATGCATTTTTTTTTGGGGTTTTAGGGGATATTTGGGCACAGTTTTAAGAACGAGTTTTAAAGGGGGATTTTAGATTGGGACTTTTGCTCTAGTTCATTGGACCAAAAAAAAAGCGGTTTAAAAAGCCGATTTAGGAAATTTTTCCAAAACACCCAAATTTTTGCCCAAATTTTATAAAAAAAATAAAAAAAAATTTGTGTTAACACAGTTACAAGAGATAATTTTTTAAACGGTATTTAAGTGTATATTTTGCTATAGATCCGGGTAAAAATAATTTTGGGGTTTAAGCCCCATAAGACAGGGACATGTTCTTTTAGGTGTTTAATTAATTTGTTTTTAGTAATAATCAAGGTACGTATGAGGCCATGTGACGACAAATTATTCGCAAAGTCACTTTTTAGGGATTTATTTTATTGGGGGACCAACTGTAACATGCGCACTCCCCTTCAAAAACAATACGTACTTTTAAAAAAAGACAGTCGCTTAGCAAAAGAGTTTATCTGTTTCCCCCCATTCAACTCATCCAAAAAAAAAAAAACAGCATAAACAATGTACCTCTCAACAGTTGCAAACAATCAACTTTTAGGCATATCTTTACAAAGACTAAAGTGAAACTTTACATGACCAAAGTATTAGTGCTCAAAGCTTTAAGGGTTTCGTTTACGGGAAACTTCTTTTACAAGCGGGGGGGAAAAAGAGTAAACTAAAAAAAACCCCCAGCTGGGAAGAACAGACAAAACCCCTAAGGTTATAAACATAAACAGATGATGGGGACACAGCAGCCAAGACTTGCAGCAAAGAAACTAACTCCCGTACGTAGAGGCCCCGTAAAAAGAAATGAGAGCCTGCACAAAAAAACGACGCCTGCGGCAAGAACAACAGACCGACTGCGTGCGAGGCACTCTGCTTGTGAGTGTGCTTAGCTGCAGGGGTAGTTAAAAAAGGGGCGGGGCGGGGAGGTCATAGACCAACACGTGAAGGAACGGAGGTTTAAAAAAACGCATTGATGACAGCAGCACAGGGCTTTTGGTTGTAATTAAATTGGTTAAGTGATGTAGTAATGGCATTTAAAGGTTCATCGTGACGATACGTAATTTTGTTTTATGATTAAAATTTTGGGGCCCTTTAAGTTGTAGATTAGAGTAGTTCTATGGGCTTTTACAACAATGATTATTCGCGCCTCCAAAATAATTAAGTAACTGTAAAATACGGAAAATGAGCTTAAATATGCTATGTTCATATCATGCTATCACGGTCATTTTCAAACAAACATTCTCATTTAAGATTGATCCTAAGAATTTGTATTGTTTTATTTTTTTGTCGTAACAATCTTGCTTCAGTAAAAAAAATAATATAGATTTGGATGTCATCACTCGGGATGTGACGGAGCATAACACTGAGTTAACGAGCACTTCCCAGACAAGCAGGCCAGATATTGAGGGAACAAACTATGTAAAGTACATTACTACCCTACTGACAGACAATACCACATACGTGCACAAAAACGTGCACGAATTATAACGTCAACAACTTACTTAGTAACACTAACTTACATTATTAGTAAAATAATGCTTCAAACAATGAGTAATTTGCAACACATACACAGGGAATTTGGTATAACAAAAACCCAAGCACAGAAACCGGACACCTCCTTTGTGTGACTAGGCTCTCATCCCACACTGAACAGAACCTGACACTTTCCAAACATTCCAATCCCTCAAGCTGTACAGACAGAACAGCCTGATTGGATATTACTTAACGTCTCATATTTATGCAACTTGGCTAATCGAGACGGAGGGAGGGACGTAAGGGATGACGCGGGGGGACAAGGGGTGGACAGGCCTGTGCTGGTCAGAACCAGCCACAAGCGTATGGGGAGGGCAGGGGTTCCTCCACGTCGTGGTCGGCTCCGTCTGTGTCATCATCCGTCCGTGTTGTCATTGTCGTCGCCGTCGGGGAGGTAGTCAAAGGGAAGGGGTTTCCCGACGACGACCCAGAGCTCGCCATTAGTTTCAGGGAGTGAAACTCCCCTATTCACGGGCCAAACCGCAAGAAGGTGTCGAGTTGGAATTTAAGTTTTCATAACAAGCAGGACAGAATAAATAGCGAACAAACCTCCCAGCCTGGACAGAACAGACAATCTCCCGAAGTTCACAAATATTAAAGAGAACGATGCGAGAACAAAACAGCAAAGACTTGGTCAAACAACACATTCAGCAGTGACAGAAGCTAACTCCATGTACTGAGGAGGCTCGACACGAACAGACCGTAGAGAGGAGACAAAACACGTCCGCCAGCGACAAGAACCAGACCGAACCGACTGCGAGGCGAGGGTGCAGCTGCTCTGTGTGTGAGCAAAGGTGATAGTCAAAAGGTGCGGGGCGGCGAGGTCATATCGATGCTATACGTAAAGTGCATTAAAACTCTTCAAAATTGTGTTGATGACAATAGCATATGAACCCTGAGGTATAATTTATTGGTTGTGATTGATATTTCTATATGTGCAGTGAGTAAGAGATTAGATTGTAATAGGTACAATGCATTCAAAAAGCACTTGCAAAGGAAAAGTGGTCCTACGCAAATTAAAAACTTACAAAAAAGCTCATCCATCAATGCGACTAAAAAAAGCGTTCACGAAGCGGCTTAGTACGGAACATACATTTGAACGATAACTCTGGTATGCCAAAAAGGGAAGCTCCTGATTTAGACAGGCTATTCAAAATAAGACCAATAATAACGTATCTAAAATTTAAAAAAATCTTATGTTTGTATGCCATCAAGGTTTTTAATCTGTTGATTAGAGTATGGTAGCCTTCAAGGGGGTACTTCTCTAGCAGTATATGCCTCTAAAACCTATAAAGCGTGGACTCTAAGTGTGCCCTGTAAACACAGTCCCTCCTAAGTCCCTCCTTTTTGGAGATTTATAAAAAGTAAAGAGTAAGTACGTTACAGTAAGGTTCTCTTTTATGGGATGAATAAAGTACATCTTTTTACATCCTTTTGAGGAACTGTGTGATCTGAGCAAACCTGTGTTAGATTTTGATTTAGCTCAATGTTTAAAAATGTTAAAAATACATCTTTGTCCAAATACGCTGAAGAGAGACTTTCAAAGAACATTAATGTTGAATAAATGGGGCTTCAAATAAGTGCCTAAATAATAAATAATAATAAATAATAAACCTTGTCGAAAAGATGATGATGATGATGAGATGACTTTCGTTCAATTAAACCAATGGACGATGTGTTAATAGACCAAAAAAATGCGAATATGGGCACGCAATAAAAAGTCAGCCTATCAAGTGATTCCGCTTTACCAAGGAAGAACCACTCAAATACCAGTTTAAAGAAACTTTGCAGACTGTTATGCGATTCAACACGGCTGTATTCAAAATGACTGATGGTGAAAACAATTTCCAAGGTATAATGGGCCTCACGCCACTTCACAATAATCAGTTACCAATAACAAAGAAAAAGTTTGATGACCTTCAAAACTTACAAGACATAGTTCCTCCACTTCAGTTTGAATTCTACGACAACCTCAAATATGTGGGGCAAGTGAGACAGGGCGTGTTTCCTGCTCGTGGACGAGGCTGGGGCAGATGGCGTGGAAGAGCTCGATGTGTTCGCGGGAGAGGGACAATCTGCGAGGAGACACAGGATCAGAAGGCGGTGAGAAATATGGCGGACGTGTTTTTTGCGCCGTGCAAGAGATAGTTATTAAATAATTGATCATCGAGTAAATGCAAGTATAGTTCGGAGTTCAGTTGTTGTAATTAACAAGCTGGGATATCAAGGTATCGAAATAACTAAAAGGTGGAGATGTGCGTTATAGATTGTGAATATAAATAACGAATTGCTCCAGCAGCCGGCAAGCTTGCAATCCAGCAGGGGCGTGTGTGATTTGGCCTAGACCAGGCACATGGTGTTACTACACATATTCAAAGTAAACCTAGTCAGTATGACGATGAAAACAGCGATATTAGCTCCCAAGGATTCCCTACCTTTCCCTCTCCAGTAAGGTCCATCAGTAGCGTCGAGATGACTCCCAGGTTTACCCCTACTCAAAATGAGTCAATCCTAAGTCAAACTAGAAGTTCTATGGGGGCTTCCTCGGTAGGAAGAGGTAGGGGAAGGGGAAGAGCTACGGTGGCCCAGACATCCAATATGAATAAAATGAGCAAACCTGTGCTTCAAGATAGCACCAAGGAAAACCCTAAAAATAAGGGAGGAGGGAGGGGGTTACACCCAAACCTTGCGAAAGAAGGAAATGTGGTGGGCACAACTGACAGAGGGCAACAAGATAAGTAACTGCTCCAATGAAAGAGATTATAGGGTGGGAAGGGAACCTGAGGGAACAGGAAATGCCTGGGATAGGGAAAAAAGAGAAAAAATTCTACCAACAGGGGCGTGACTAAAAGCAGCCATTTCTGGGAGGCAGGAAGGGGAAAGGGAATGCCCTGGGAATCCGCAGTAGTGAATGAACGAGAGCTTCGGTTCCGAAGAGGAAGACACGTAGAAACCAAGGCAAACCTAAACTTTAACATAAAAACCCAGATGGAAACCACGTGGGTGATAGGCGATTCCATGATTAAAGGGGCTTCCCAATTTTTGGTGAGAAGGGGGGCGTTGGTAGAGGCCTATGGTGGCATAACCATACGAGGACGAACGGAACTATTGAATGGCAGTAATAATTAAAAAAAGAAGTGAATACCATAGTAATAATGGCTGGCACCAATGACATACGTAGAGTTAAGGGTGGTTACTATGAAGCTGACTCGGCAAGGGACATGAAAAGCCTGATAAAGAAGGCCCTAGAGGTGGTGGTGGGTAACACTAAAGAAATTAACGTCTATGTGTTAAGTATACTTCAGAGGAAAGATACAAACGGCTGATGCTTTGAGAAAATGAGTATTAGTATTAGTAGTTTTAGGGCGCTTCAACGGCAAAGATTATTCGCGCCTCCAAGATATTTAGTTAACTATGTATGAATGTAAAATACGGTTAATAAGGTTAAATGTGTTTTTCATATCATTGTCATAAAAAGAATTGCCAAGGTCGTATATTTGTAGACAGCCAAATCGGGAAAAGGTATACATGCTAAAGTTGTCATATGTAGAAAATGTCAAATTACCAAATCATAATCATAATCATTATCAGGAAACCGTTGCCAACGTCGTCATAATGAATAGCAAGTCAACATGCTTCATGGATTTTTTTATTTTTATATGAACTGTCATAGTTTGTCTATCAGATTGCTAAGGTTTAGAAATCTGATAAGTTTTTCACTGTTTTCATAAGACACAAGTTCTTCATATGATAGATTTAAATTTAATTGGAGTCTCAAACCATCATACTTATAGCACAGTCAGTCAACAAATGATGAACGGATAGCAACACATCACACGTGTCGCAAATCGGAGCAGTCTTATCTCTGGTAAAAAGATAGGCATGGGTGAGGTGGGTGTGCCCTATTCGTACTCGCGCCAATACAACTTCCTCACGACGAGAAAGTATGGAAGAAGGGGTCGTACTTTCAGTGAAAGACAGGGCATCACACGGCGCAGTTTATTATTCTGCAAAGCATTCCAACAATCCTGACCTAGTTTCAACATATGGTTCTTGAACCCACTGTGGACATCAGGAACAGGTACGAGGTCAAAATCAGTTGATGCTTTTTGCGTTGCAGCCTTGGCTGCCAAGTCAGCCTCCTCGTTGCCAGAGATACCTACATGACCAGGGACCCAGCAGAACATGATTTTGTAGCCTCTCGCATGAAGTTTCTCCGTGAAGAACTGAATGTCAATTACTAAATGGTGGGTAGAGAACATGACGTGGAGTGCCTGAAGTGCACTTAAACTATCTGAACATACCATGAAGCTTCCGCATCTTTGTATCATAATATATCTCAAAGCTTCTCGTATGGCATACATTTCAGCAGTAAAAACAGAACACATGTCATGAAGTCTGACACCAACACCACTGCCGCCACAATAGTAAGCGCAACCAACCTTCGAGCCGGTTTTAGATCCATCAGTGATAATGAATTTAAATGAACCGAGGACTCCAAGTAGCAAGCGACAGTAAAGGGGCAGAGTACGCTGACCTAAGAAGTAGTTAAGACATGGCAAGGGATGGAATACACCTATCCAAGGAGGGTTATTATAAATTAGGTGAAATAATCATGGGGCTGGTAAGGCGTGGCAAAATGGTCCAGGAGAAAGGAAGGGTTTCAAATGAGATGGGAGGATGGGGCACATAGGGGACAAGGGAATAATGAACAGAGGTGGGAAGGGTAACTAAGAGAGGGGAAGGGAATGATAAAAGAAGAGGACTTGGGCCTGCAGGTATTGGTATTGGAAGTAAATGCAGGACTGACAATGTCATAGATAATCAGGGCAAGGGAACTATAAGACTACTTCTTATCAATACCAGAAGAATTATTTATAAACGAACACAATTCTGGACAATGGCTGAAATATATGGTGCAGACGTGGTAGTAGCCACTCAGACATGGCTTAATGAAAGCGTGCTCGAAAGTGAGCTGGGTCATAAGGGATAAAAACCTGTTTAAGAGAGACAGAAACAGACATGGTGGGGGAATACTTATTGCAAGTAAAGAGGATTTACAAGGCAGAATCGCCTGGACAGAAGTAAAGTGCGAGATGATGGCTATCATGATTAATAGTAGAGACAAACAAAATTGAAAAACACCACAAAGCCAACCAGTTGTGAAATAAAGTCAATGATTCACATTATTGCTGGCAAGTTATGGGGGATAAGCCGGTATCTCGGCAAAGCAGTGACTATGCGAGTTGGTGAAGAATTGATGAAGAGTCACCCCGAAACCTTCCTTGATCTTGACGACGATAAGACTCCGATTGGCAACGGTTGTTTATCTACTGCAAAAAACAAAAAAAAAAAAAAAACAGAATAAACAACTTAAACAGACCCGTACCAAACATGGGCAATAGGGAGGGCATTGAAATAAACCCTGATGAACCCCAAAGTACTCCATAGCGGAGAAGGCGTAATGCTAAAATTGACATGTACGGTTGCGTGAGCTTCCCCCCACTTGAGGTCGCTTGAGGTCACTTGAGGTGTTCATGTTAATATTCACTTCCTAAAATCAACACAATGATAAGTTTCTACTATCTAATAAAATATATGTACGAAAATATTATAATTTAAAATAAATAAGAACAATGGTAACAGACAATGTCATGTAAGTTTAATATCATTTGTGTAGTTGTAGTTTCAAAACTTACCTTTTCCAGGTTTAAGTTTCAAAACTAGCCTTTTCCAAACATAGATTTAAAGTAACGTTTATATTCTTTGATTAATATTTTGAGGGTTATATATTAAAATTCACAGTTCACTAATTCCCAATTTAAATAACACAAATTGAATATACCATTAGTTTTTTTATGATTTGTGGTTAATTTCATAAAGTGGGAAAGGACAGTTTTGATACTAGACAACTCAGTTGCAAATTACATATTAATACATTTGCAACAATCGGAGTCTACTGTGCACACCCCCTATATAGACTGTACAAGTTAGTTATTGAAAATGAACCCACTGATAATGTGCCCGCGATTGTTAAGGTATTTGGTGATGGACGACTTCAAAATCATGGGGCCGGAAAATTGGTTAAGACTAGGTATTTGACAGGAACTGAACGAGCAAAAGTTAAGCATGCACTGAAACACGTGAAACCTTCCAATATCAGACCGCGTCAAACTATGTCATGCAACATGATTTCTTTAAGGGAGGGACATTTTTCAATGCATAAAATCGCTAGATGTGTTGAGGAAAGCTCGATCTGAAAGTCTTATCAACCAACAATCGAGATAAGCATGACATTTTTTATAAAGAGACAGGAAGGAAATTACGACGTTATCGCAAACCAATTAATTCTAATGTATTCAGAAGAAACGCCATGGTACATACATGTGTATAGTAGATAACTGGTGGAAGTAGCACTTACTGCTACCTTGGCAGATAACAGGCTGCCTGTGCCGCATTTCGATGTGACTGGGTCACCCGATCCCGATTCAATCGGAAAGTTTCTAGTCCCTTACGTGCATTACGTGCAGAAATATTAAGTGGCATACAAATTTGGCCTATCTTTTTTAGCTTTGTAACCGACTTAAGTTTCGCGAGTATAAATGCGTTTTGCCAATTCTGGAACTTTAAAACGTTGACTCAGTACTCTCAAGTTACGTATTCTGAAGTAACTGAATCTACGAACAAAAATATTTAAGAAAAATTAGTAACAGTGCATTTTATGCTATGCACACTTCATGAAAATGATTGTGGAAGATATGACAAGATTTCTTGGCAAAAAAACAACTAACTAATAAGTGATTTGTAGTTGAATGCATCGCAATAATGTTTCACATTAATCAGTATAAGGTTTAAAAATTGTTCACTCAGGTTTTATTCGTCGTACTTAACTCAAGGTTTAAGAATGACTTATATAATGATGTGTACAGTAGTGTTATCAATTGCTGATAAATACAAGAACAGCAAAGAGGAGGCCGATGTTCTTGAAGTCTATCGATTGTGGAAACAAATTTGCAAATCGATTGATTGATTGGATATTGCCTAACGTCTCATATTTATGCAACTTGGCTAATCGAGACGAAGGGAGGGACGTAAGGGATGACGCGGGGGGACAAGGGGTGGACAGGCCTGTGCTGGTCAGAACTAGCCACAAGCGTATAGGGAGGCCAAGGGTTCCCCACGTCGTGATCGTCTCCGTCTGTCATCATCCGACCGTGTTGTCATTGTCGTCGCCGTCGTGGAGGTAGTCAAAGGGAAGGGGAAAGTTCCCCGACGACGACCCAGAGCTCACAATTAGTTTCAGGGAGAAGAACTCCCCTAATCACGCACTCCAACATCACAGGTGGTAATTGATTTAGTTACAGAATATTTCTGCTGTTTTGGCTTTCCACTGTCTATAAGCAGCTAAAATGGCAAGCAATTTGTGAGCCGGATATGGAATGCCGTGATGAAGAGGTCGGGGGTTTTGTCTCGGCACACAGTGCCTTACAGGCCATGTGGTCAGCAAGTAGAACGCCATAATGGCACTTTCAAAACCGCTCTACGTTGTTTCTGCCGGGACCACAAACAATGGGACCAATATCTCCATGAGATTGGATTTGCCATGCGCACATCAATCAGTGAAGCAACCGGTGTGACCCCAGCACTTCTAACTTATGGTAGGGAACTACGGAACCCTTGGGAGTTGTCCCAAGAAGATGTGCCTCCGCCAACACCACTTGCACAGCAAGATTACGCATGACCTTGCAAGAACGCATGAAAACAGCCATTAAATACGCACAAGATCATGTAACAAAAGCTCATTCTAAACAACAGGTTGCTTATAATGTGGGACGTTCTGACAAATCATTCCAAGTTGGGAAATTCGTTCTTAAGGAAGCTCATCCACTGAGTGATGCTACTCAAGGAATTGCCACTAAATTGGCTGAACGCTGGATAGGTCCTCACCGTGTGGCAGAGCGTAGAGGCAATGTCTACGTTTTGGAAGAGCCTAGTACAAGAAAAGCTAGAGGCAAAGCAAATGTGGACCAGTTAAAACCATGGATCTCGGCACCGATATGGAATACCTCCCATAATAACGCATCTCCTCAAAACTAAAGAACATTTCCTGACCCTTGCCTGTCCTCAATAACCACTGGGTCTTCCAAACTTTCACCACCAGTGTCATCACCCAAACAAACTAAAACCCTCAACACAACCATAAATCCACATATTCATTCCAAATCTGTAACCAAATTGGCTGACCACAACACAACTCAACAGGCAGATTGCAGCTCGGATCCAGCACCGGACCCGGTTCGAGTTCCTGAGTCGTCACACCTAGGAGTACCATCAACTCTACCTTCGCGCTACAACCTACGAGACCGGCGGCTTCGTTTCAAGGGGGGGAGGATGTCGCCTGAGCCCCCTCCAGGTGCCCGAGCGACGATGAGTGTGGGGAGGGGAGGGGGGTCTTAGGGGTGCATGAACGTGGTTGAAGAAGGCTGGTGAAGGCAGTCTGTGCTTGGACACGAAAGGTTGTTTATCTCGCGGGCGTATTTGTGTGCAGTTGTGCAACAAGTGACGACGGAGAGTTTGCGCGTGTCGGGAGTGCCGCGATCTAAATCTATTGTTAATAGTATCTAGTTTTAAGTTACCACGGAGAACAGTACCCGTGTGTATTAATATTAGTGCCTCATTTTAAGACGGAGAACTGTGCCCGTAATTGTAATTATAGTAATTGATATTGGATAACAACGCCTGTTACGTTTATTTCTTAGTTTTTATAGTCTTGTCACCTCCCCTAGACGGCGACATCATAAATGGATGTAGCCACCAAGCACCAACATGATGTCCAAAAGGTTTTATTTACATGATTAATAATTATTTATGGAACAGATAAAAAAAAAAAAAAATCTGATTGTTTACAATCAATGGCAAATCCAAGAATGCTATAGCATATCTCTTTTATATAGTTCTCGAACCAAATATAGACTTTTCTTGGAAGGACCTCAAACTAGAAGAAACAAAATGAACAGGTTAATCTTGAACTCAGTTCGAGCAAACAATCTGACATCAATGGTGAACAAAGCAGTATAGATTCTCATTCGAGTGAACAACCCAGTATTAAGAGATTCGAGATACAGGATAAGCAGCATTGGTATCGGTTGTTAAGTCAGAGGGTCCAGCAGAAGGGTGAAAGTGCAGTAAGCAATGTTTATGCTAAGATTGAGCTGTGTGATAAGTAGGCTTGGTGTGGGGTGAAAACAGAGCTAGTTGCTGTTTGAATGGTATTTTGCCGGAGTTCCAACTGTTCCTGGGGAAAAGACCGTTTAGGGATGAAAAGGAGTTGTTGGACACATTGCAGCCGCTGGAGAAGATTGTAAAGGGAACGAACAAAGAGGAATTTGCGCGTGTGGTGTCTTATAGGGTAAAAGACCCAGTAGTGGAGCGCTTAAGGACATAAAAGTCCACTGTGTGTCAATGATTGACCTATAAAAGGGCTATGGTACCCTAAATGTACTTGACCCATGTATATATTGATGTAAATAATTTTTATATCATAGGACGTACACGGACGCAGAACACCGAGAGCGACAGGCATATGAACTGTACAAATAAACAAAGCACGTAGTGCAGTAATAACATGCGCGGCCTGGTCTGGAGCTGAGCGCATACAGGGAACAGGGCGGATATTCTCGTGGTGGCCATGCGTGAATATTCTGCCGGCCGCACGCAAACCATTGGCGGCTGATGGAGGCTGCTCGGATAGGTCTCGGAGCTGAGGACCGTGGTGAAAAATACGCGAAGCCAGACTGTCTGGTGGTCCGAGCTCGTGGATTGGCGCCAGAGCGCAGCCAGCAGCGGTTAGACAGCCAGACAGGCGGGCGAACAAGCGGAGCGCCCCGCGAGCGAAGCACCTAGCCTCAGAGATCACGTCTTGGATGGACAAACACAGGCTGTCTCGAAAATAAGAACGTTGCGTCAAACTTTCTTCAATGATGAGTTAGGTTATAAAGAGCTCCTTTATGAACAAGGAATAGATAGTTTAATGTTTCCGTGCACGTTAGTTATTACTTCGTGCAGTAAGTAGCTACATACGCAGAAATAGTAAGGAATTGTTGTTAACTCATTGTTGTTTGTGTAAATAGTATTTATTTTATGTTCACAGTTTGGATTTAGTGTTACACAGCGCGGTTTCATACAGTGTGAAATGTATAAAAAGTTTGTTTCTTTGTTGTACATAGTCATTTTTATATATTAGTTATAATAGTCCTATATTATATAATATATAATATATATTATATAACATAGAATAATTTGAAGATAGTGTATGCGGCTGGTTGAATGATTTGATTGGATATTGCTTAACGTCTCATATTTATGCAACTTGGCTAATCGAGACAAAGGGAGGGACGTAAGGGATGACGCGGGGGGACAAGGGGTGGACAGGCCTGTTCTGGTCAGAACCAGCCACAAGCGTATGGGGAGGGCAGGGGTTCCCCCACGTCGTGGTCGTCTCCGTCTGTGTCATCATCCGTCCGTGTTGTCATTGTCGTCGTCGTCGGGGAGGTAGTCAAAGGGAAGGGGAAAGTCCCCGACGACGACCCAGAGCTCGCCATTAGTTTCAGGGAAAAAAACTCCCCTAATCACGGGCCAAACCACGAGAAGGTTGCGAGTTGGAATTTGATGGCCCCACCCTCTCAAAGCTCCTTGAAAAGATCCTAGTGAACCGTCTCCATCCCCATATAACTCAACACTCCCTCATACCTGTATACCAAGCCGGCTTCAGACCACGCTACAACATCAACGATCAGCTGTTGAGGGTCACCACGGCACTACAAAACAACATGGTCAGAGGCCGGACTACACTTCTCGCCGTTCTAGACATAAGAAGGCGTTCGATACGTTGGCACGCGAGGCTGCTTTTCAAACTCCACCAACACCACAACCTTCCCGCCCCCCTGCTTTGCTGGATAGCCAGCTTCATCTCTGATCGAGACTCCCGAATCAAGATAGTGGCTACACTATCGAGCCCATACATACTTAAAGCAGGTGTACCACAAGGAAGCGCCATCAGCCCCCTCCTCTACATCCTCTTCAATTATGACCCCCCCCCCAACCACCCCCCATTCCCAGATCCCCCTTCCCTTCCTCTGGAACGGCAATCTTTGCGGACGACAAGGCCTACTGGGTCTCGGGCAAGGGCCCGGCACGTCTAAAGAAGGCAATGGAATCCATCCTCCAGAGATTCCTGGACTATTGCAACCTTTGGTGGGTTACTTCTTACCCCCAAAAAACTCAAATCATGGTTGCCAGAAGAACAAAACGGTTCACCTATAAATACACGGCGCTCCGCATCCAATTCCACTACCTCTCGAACCTCCGTGAAAGACACAACGTCTACGACCGCCAATCACGAACTTCGAGACACCTCCTGCCCCCACTGTGCCTAACCCACCGTGGACGAAAAGGACTGGGCTAACTACCCGAAATCTTGAAGAGTTACGAACATCTAGCCAGGGGAGCTTGGTGGGTCTATACCACCCCGGGCCCCCGTCAAGCTGTCCAGACTCTGGCGGGGTTCCCCCCTCGGCACACAGTTATCCTTGCGACTTTGGTGGAGCTAACTCAGCCCTCCCCGATAGGTAGCCTCTGCGCGACTCTGGGCTCCGAGCCACAAGAGGTACTAGACGAGCGCAAGCGAAGTCCTACACTTGTAGGAATTAGCATAAAAAAGCACAATAGGTGCAGGCCCTTCAGGTCTGCATCCCCCCCCCCCCCCCAACCATATCGCGACGCACGCAACGCTTAGTTACTAGGCTATTAGCTCAAACCATACTCATCTATCACCACCATACCATACTCATCATTGCCAACCATTTAGCTAGGGAAACCTCGACCATGAACTTTTCCTAATCACAACCTCCGACCAAAACGCCCGTGACATCGACCACCATGGTCAAGAAGAAGAAGCTGAAGACACTGAAGAAGACACCCCCGACCCCCAACTCCTCCATTGGATCCATCAACGAGTCCTTTGCGCTGGACAGTACGGCCTCCACAGCCGACTCATCTCCACACCCATCCACCATCCCGAGCAGCGGCGAAGGGGATACCCCCCCGACCAGGCGGACTGCCGCACGAAGGAACATCGTAGGGGACACCCCCCGGACAGAGCAGACCTCCCCAGGACCGAAGAAGTCACCGCAGCGAGGCTCTTTCTACCGCCCCATACCCTATTATCCTCCTCGGGACTCCACATCGACGAGGAGAACGGGTCACGCAACGAAACCCTAAACCTATCAAAGTTCCTCAAACCGGCCATCGCGCCGACCCCAAAACCTGCCCTGAGAAAGAGGGCGACGACAGCGTCTTGACAACAACGAAGATGCGCGCCCTCAAACCAGCCAAGACCGCGACCAAGAAGCAGCCTAGCCTACCCCACAAGAGCACAAGAGCTGCCAGCCACCATGGCCCTGCTCTCGGCCCTCCCCTCCAAAGTTACGTCAACCCGAGCCCAGACAAGCAGGGAGGACAGACAGCCGACGCCCGGCCGTCAGGAGGAACGATCAAAATCCTCACCACACCCCATACACGGAAGTCCGAACTCACGGAGACCGCCCGTGATTGGCAGCAAAACCGGGACCAATAGAAAAGCAGAACGACCGTTATTTGCCGAACGCCCAACCAATGGGAGAACTGCATCCGGCAATACCCGCGCACACCATACCAGGGCCAGAAGAAATTGCACCACTGACGGCGCCGCACCTGCCACCACCGCCCTCAACACCGGGATCCCTTACCCGGCACCATCGACGCCGCCCCGGCAGCAACAGTGTGCCAGACCTCAACACGGTAGTCACTGGTCTGACTCACGCCGACGTTCCAGAAACAACGCCCGAAAACCTCAACCCACCCCTGTCAGGAAATGGCAGAACCACCCGACCAGCAAACTCCTCCACCCTTCTTATCCAGGATCACCACTACAGACACAACTCACCCTACTTCCTAAACCAAGTTTTTACAAAACGAAAAACCTCAAGGCCTTTCCAATGCCAACTTATTTCTACAACTCCCCCAACCCGCACCACCCCCATCCGATTCGACTCCACAGAGGACATGGACGCCTTGCAAGCCCCCGTCGCGCCCACCACCTTCGGGAAAAAGGGCCCCCATACCCCCTTTCACCCCACCCCGGGGACGCCCCCGATCAACCACCCCCACCATAACCCCCCCCCCAACTCCAAAATCCTACAACACATCCTCGGCAGTAGTCATGGTGAACCCTGGAAAAGGACCTCCCACTGAGGATCTACTGCAAAAACATGTCTGTCGACTGCCCCCACCTGCTGTGGGGTCGGCTACACGCATACAGGGACCACAGGACCAACATCCTACGTCCGCCTCCACTCGAGGTATCCCAACACATACGCCAACTCCTCCAGTACGGAGTTAAGGTCCTCGGGCGCAAGTACAACGTAGAAACCCGGGCAGCCACGTGCCGCGCCACGCACCCTGCACCCGATGCCAATACTACGGGCACTTGGCGTCCCAATGCAGGGGAACCCCCGCTGCTACCACGCGGGGCAAAAAACCTGGGCCAAATTCTGTATCCACCCCAGAATCCAACCCCAAATCACAGATCCCAAAAAAAACCCTTTTGCGCCTCATGCCACAAGAGCACAGATCACCGCACAGGGGACACGGCCCGCCCCCTGTATCCCACCACAAACTTCATCCCCCCTGAGATCAGACCTCCGATCTACATGTTCAAACCGGCTCCGGCTCCTGCCTCAAACCCCTGGGCCAACAATGGGCAACAGGCCCAGGACCCCCCAAGGCCAAGGAGATCGTCGGACAACAGATAGGACTAGCTTAGGCTAGCACGTTCAATCCTACCTTATCCATCTCGATGAAAGGGCTAGTCCGTAGCAGGTCACTAGGGCATTACTAAGGGTAAGTCAAGTCCCTGGTATCCAAGGAGTTTAAAATTCATTATTAAATATGTACATATATTATGCAACTGCCAAAGAAAATATGAAACAATCAAGCATCAATCGCAAACAAAAACAAAACACTAACATTGTTAGGTCACTGCCTTCTAAAGTCGGCCTCTTTGTTGTCGTTTAGCGGTGCTAGCGTCTGTGATTGGTTGGATCCGGTGTTTACATCATGAGGTGTGGGAGAATTGAGAAACCACCAAAATCTGAATCTCCCCTTTTGTGGATCCGGGCCCAGGGAGATAACCACATTTGGTACCCATAATGCTATTTAAAGTTCGAGTACTATACAAAAACTGTGAGTTATCAGGTGTCACTACGCCATTTAGTGAAGATGAACTCAACGATGACACTTTAATGTAAGTAAACCAAACAAAGCTATTTATTTCGAATAGGAGATGGGCCTAAATGCAAAATACGGTGCTATTCACAATATACTTAGTAACATGCATTGTTGCACCCCCCCCCCCCCCCCCCCACCCATATATCAGGACCAGATCAACCCATGCGATCTAGTGTCAGCCCTTCCCAAATTATGTGAAAAATGGCCGTGTAACAAAATGAGTGATAAAAATCTACGTGGAGCTCAAATCAGAAAGCGATCAAGAGAGTAGATACAACTGCAACGTTGCGAAACCCAGGGATTTTTTCTGCATATTAAAATTGGGGGATAGAGGAATCACGTTTTTAGCCTATGGGCGGTAATATCGTTATCCGGTCCTATAGATAATGTAGATCCTTGATAAATCATCCTAAAATTTATAATTTGTTGAAATTTGTTTTTTCAAAGTTAACTTTACTTCACCAAATAAATTAAAATGTGCTGAGAAGAACTTCAATTCGTTTCAATAAAAAATATAGTGCTTTGAAGCTGTTTGTTGCAATGTGAACATTTCTAGATAAATGACAAACTGGCAATGGAAAAACAAAAACGAAAGTAGAAAATGTAGGATAGCAGAAGATGAGCCAAAATCGTTCATCAATAAACGCGACTGTAAAATACGTCCGCGAAGAGGCTTAATATTTTTTACTAATTTATTTTTATTATTATCCCCAGTTTACACTGTCGCATCTACTTGACCCGCCCGTAGGCTATCAATAGAGTGCGATACAACCGAGGACAAAGCTAACGTCGCTAATGAAGAATCATTACCACCACTAATAGTCGAAACAGTGCCCAATGATTTCTCGATTTGGCAAGTCGGGAAACATTCCCGTAGGTGTAATAGGGAATATTCCACTTAATATTTTATATTTTATTTTAATTCTTATTCATGTCTAATAGTCACTGCAGTTTTTTTTATTTAAAAAAAATGTTTTTTGTGTAATTTAAACAAGAAGTAAATTGGACCCCCAGTTTGCGCGCCAAAAACGAGCGTGCGCCATCTTTGGACGGTACTACGTCATAACTGTGTTGAGTCAAGGCCAATTGGAAACTAAATGTACGTATGTTTGTACATATTTACATACAGACGGCGGTGCTCGCCCATCCGCTCAACACAAACAACTCCACAGGGATGTACATTTTCAACGTCTTTTGTTTTTCTTTTTTCGTATGTGACAGGAGATTTCGCGAGATCATTGTGATAAAGAAATACGAGCATTTTGTCTGAATTTTTGCATAGCCTAGGACTATCATGGTATTCTTTATCTACAATAGGCTTTAATTAGTCATCAATGTAAGGTTTTTGTGCGGGATGTGTGTCACAACATGAACGTGCAGGCCTAGGGTTGGCAAGTTAAGCCTAGGGCTTGTCAAGTGAGTAATTTTAGTATTCACATACCAATGCCTATATCCATACAGGAACGATTGGCCTAGACTGTTGTATTATAAATAATTTTCTACGTCTAGGCCTAGACCTAGGACTGTTTCAGTTTTGTTTTTTTGATTGCAATGTCAACTTTTCTCGTTTCTGGCTAGGCGTTAAATGTAAAATGTCCGCCATCTGTTTACATACTGTAGGCAGAGTCGATAAAGAAGTTTCCCCGTTGGGGAGGTCCTCCAACTCCCTATACCGCCCTTGGTTAAATAAAAAGTCGGTTTTTGGCGTTTGGAATCTAACGTTCCGCGCGACTCTGTGTGACGATTGATGGAACTACTTCAATAAAACTACGTCACTTTTCTACTAGTAGTTAACAGTCGATGACGACAAATGGCGGAAACGTCAAAATATTAAATACGATCGAATGTTGGCGAATGTTTTGGCATAAAGCAAACTCTCTTTATTAATGAGGATATTTCTGATGGAGTAGACCTAAGCTTAGGACCTAGGCCGACAATATGTATTGTTCAAGATTTCGATTTGAATGCCAAGGGCGTACTTACGTCTGAAAACTGTATTGTGGCCTTGGGCCTAGGCTACACTTACGTCCGTTAGGCTTGAACAAGACATATCTCAAATTATTTCGCACGAAAATGTCAGTGACGCCTGCGCAACACATTATAGTACAATAATAAATCAAAAGTAAATCGTTTTAAAAGACTAGTGTCCAGGTCTAATATGATTGAAATAAAATTAAAGTTCGACGTTTCGTCTGTTATTTGTTGATTTCAGCGTCACTGCACATCGATAATCCACTGACCGTATTTAGCGTGCAGTGCTTTTATTAGTTTTACATTTAAGCCGCCCTCAGCGCGCAGAGCGTTAGATTCCGTTTTGACTTGGGAGTAAGGGGACCTCCCCAAAGGGGAAACTTCTTTATCGACTCTGCTGTAGGCTACGCTAGGTGCTGCTTTGTTTAAAACACCGCCGTCTTGATGTATATCTCGATCCTACTATAATACTATTCCAACATCTTTGGTCTGGATGTATGTTTATCCAGACGGCGTGGATCAACACAGTTCTGACGTCACAGTTGTTTTTGCCGCTTTAAAAAAGTGCTGCTTTTAAAACGGCTATAAATCACTGGATTATTATTTCACGGAAAAACAAAGTACATATTTGTAATCGGGAACGAAATACTTCTTCTAAAAAAATCTATTCGTACAGTATTTGGCGGAAGTGGAATATTCCCTATTGTAATTATTTACTATTCAGAAATTACAAAAGTCCGCCCCAACCGGGATTCCTACTGTTCCATCCATTCAGACGTATAATGCAGATACAATTAAGAGATTAAAATGTACTCGTCTCCTGATGGTCTAGTGGTTAAGACGCTCACCTGGAATGTGGGAGACTCATGGTTCGAATTCCCGGTTGGGGCGGACTTTTTTAATTTCTGAAAATAGTAAATAATAGTGCCCAATGAAGATAGTTAGTTAGTTATTAGGGTTTAAGGGCACACAACACTAAGGTTATCAGTGCCCGTATTCTCTTATATAATGGCATGTTATTTTTAAATCTTATTGTACAGCTGTGTTGATTTCAGGTATTTAAAAACATTGGTTATGTTCTCAGATTCATCAGATAAAATTTCTTTTAAATTAGGTTTTAGTTTAAAATCATTCCTCTCGTCCATGTGTTGAGGACATTCTACTAAAATGTGCTTAACAGTTAAAATCTCACCACACTGCTCACAGGGTGGTGGGTCTTCACCTTTTAAAAGGTATCCTTGAGTGAGATGTGTGTGTCCAATGCGTAGACGGGTCAGAACAACCTCTTCGCGTCGAGAAGAGCGCCTTGAAGAGATCCAAGGTGCCTCGCCTCGTTAACATGGCTACCGTCTAGTAGACCCGATACATTTGGCCAACCAATATTCAATAATCGCTCAGCACCGGTATTGGAAATTAGCATGCGCAAAGCGCGAATTGATATACTATTGATACTTGCGCCCATTTGACAGCACTTGGTCGCTAGGTTCGCGACTATGCTCATGTAGGCCCTCACTCTAAAATCATACAGAACCAACAGCGGACCCGAACTGTTAAGTTTCAAAGTTGTATAATCGACAAAGTAACACATATAAGAAAGTGAAACTGACAGCTGACCTTGTCGATGTACAATTTAACAATGACAGGAGTACAATATGTGAAAATTTTATTGAATACATAACATACAGATTTGCTGTTTTAGACCAAAATCCAGTTTTAAAAAATATGAAGATTTTTACCCTATTAACTTGTCAAGTGATGACAATGATTTACAAGTATATGGGGTAGTTCGAATTAAATGTCATCATTGATAACCTACCATCAACCGTCAAACAATCGACTTCAGGTGATAAAGGAAAACTGCAGGAAGAATATTTTCTTGGAAAATATGAGAAAAAGATAAAAAGTCAGCTTCGTTCGACGATATTTGGAAACAGGCTTTGCTGTGAATGTGAAAGAGAAGAAAAAGAAAATACGAGAAACTAGGACATTTGTTGAGTATTGTTGCTTTTCTACGTGCTCTACCAATTAGTACAGCGATTTGTGAACGTGGCTTTAGTGCTCTGAACATGATAAAGACCGACTCGCGTAATAAGCTTCAAATCAGTTCAGTTGATGACTTACTGTTTATCAAATTATACGGACAGGACCTTAATACATTCGATGCAAAAGGGGCGGTAACGCGGTACGTGCGGTAACCACACGTATATATATGCACGACTTGACAGAGGCTGTCCTGCAACAATAGCCTACTTAAAATTTACGTAAACGCCGTTTTGGTGTCAATCAAAATGTATATATGATATGTATATATAAATTTAAAAAAATTGGCCCGTGTCATGCTATTTCGCCCTATGATTTCAACATGGGGGCAAGCTTGGTCCCTATGTTTCTTTCCTAATTTCGTACACTGCTCAGCACCTCAAGACATGTACGTATGGACACTACGAGCTGGTTGGCGAGGAAAGAGTGGGGTTCGCATCAACTCTTATCCACAAATGCAAGAGTTGCAATCGGGAATTTAGAGTGACAACCGAGCCTCTAAATGAAGTGGGGAAAATGAATGAGAGAGGGGTGTGGGGTGCTCTGTCTGTGGGGATTGGGAGGGACCAGGTGGAGGAGTTCTTTGCAATCATGGGGTTCCCGTCATGAGTGCGAAAACATTCAGACGTCACGAACAGACCATTGGAAAGGTAATTTACTAAAATTTAGTGGACGTCACTTCGGCGACAGATGGAAATAATCCTGACAATTGTGTCTGGGGTTGAGGTGGGGCATGTGCCATGTTACATCCACACTCGTACTTGATAAGTTGATATGCACTACTTTGCCTTATCTTTTTTTACTTTTAGCCCTTCATATGATATTGTTATCAACATTTTAACTGGAAATAATGTTACCGTGTTCTTACTTTTCAATACTAGGGGTTTGTATTTAGATATCACTTAAATTGAGAGAAAGGGGACCCTGGCGGAACTTCGTTTCATGGGCCAACCCGCAAAATTTCTATGGGGGCCCCCCTAACGGATACCCACATACATAGGCTCAGTATTGAATTCAGGGTTTTCATCCCAGGGGCATGCAATATGCAATGCAATACCAAAATAATGAAGTTTTTGTGTGTTGTTGTAGTGTTGTGGACGCTAAAAGTTCCTAAATATCCACTAGATTCACAAAACGGTCATTTGAGCAACGAAAACAAATATAATATTTTCCATACAGGATGAAAAACAGTTTTTTTTTACAAAGTTTTTTGTAAAGGGGCCCCCTAAACTCCTGGGCCAGCCCGCAGTTGCGGGCCCTGCGGGCGTCCAGTTCCGCCACTGAGGGGAGGGGGGGGGGGGGAGGAGTACACACACATATTCTGACTAACTTAGCCTAGCGGGAGAGACTAAGTTGATCCAAATTTGGATTATCTTTAATTTTATGGACATTTCTTAGATATAGGTCTGGGATTGATTTGCAGTATCCTAGTTGGGAAGTTATTCCTTTCTTATCATATTGGCCTACCCCGAGGCCTCCCCTTAATAGTATGTAGGCCTTCATCTAGTTTCATAAAGGCCGGCTGATGAGATGAGGCACATTGTGCGCTATACCCTATCAATGTTTAAATCAACAAATTTAGTAACGTAATTCTATACATTTGTAAAAGTAATAGGATTACCCCCACACTTTCCCAGCATATTTTACGAATTATCAAAAGGAATTGGTACCCAATAAAGATGGCAAAAAAAAAAATTCCAATTTTCATTATCAACCGCATTTAAAATCATGTTGACGGCGATTTATAAAATCAAAATATCAGAAAATAGGTAATCGGGGATTGACCGGATGGAGTATTTGTATCAACCTATATATACCTCTTTTACATTCTTGAATCTTTATTTATTACGTTCTATATGTTATTCATATTTTATTTCTTGGTACTTTGGAGCCTGTAGAAAATCGGAATATTTTAGTTTATATATATTCCTTTGCATATTCTTCTCTATTGCAACAAGCACTGGCAAAACCGTTTAATTGATAAAATGAGAGAAGCCGCCGAAGAAGAAATGAAAAATGGCCCTTGCCGCAGGAGATGTGTTGGATGGAGTGTCCTTCATTACCGTAATTGTAGATGGAGGCTGGTCCAAAAGGTCCTATCGACACGGATATAACGCTGCTTCAGGAGTAGTTAAGTTTGTTCGGTCTAACGCCACCCACCGAAAGATAACATTTATCCCTATAACTGCCAATTGCCTATTTTGTCAGTTGATAGTACCTGAAATCTTCTTTCAATTCGGACGCTCTACTAATAACTAGTTAGAAGGAGTGCAGGATGGATCAGAATTTGGTACAGTTTTTGTATAAAATCAGTGTGGTTTCTTACAGAATAGAGAGTGGGTGTGTGACACTGTTGCTCCGTTCTTGATATATTGAGCGAATGTTAACTCGATAATTATAGCTTCCGTGTGATCAGCTTATTATTTGCAAAAATGAAACTGATACTTTGGTAGACTTGTCGGCGGGGATTTTGATTCATAACAGCGATATTATATGTGCTATGTAAAAGTGAATTATTTAGAGTCTATTCTTTATTAAATTAGTTGTGTGTTGCTGTGACACGTAGGTAGTTGTAGTTGATATAAATGTGTCGTCTTTACTCTTTAAAAACTTCCGCGTTACGAAGCAAGTGACTGTGAAGTGGTATTTTGTAATATAGACTTTAAAACTATAAATTGGTTATATTATTTTTGTTTTTAAATAATCATATAATGTCGAGACCGTGGATATTGCCGGTGATTGAAGTGATAGACAATGAAATGCAAGGTGTTGATCAAGAGCTTCCAGTTTCATTGATAGACAATGGAATGCAAGAAGATGTTATTCAAGAGCTTCCAGTTCCAGTGATAGACAATGGAACGCAAGAAGATTTTATTCAAGAGCTTCCAGAAACTCCTAAGTCTAAAATAGTAAAACATAAAGGTTAACATCCCCTATCAAAAGATGCTCAAGCATAATTCGAAACGTCCATACTAGTTTTGAGTCGCAAGAGAGTGGCGCAATTAGCAAAACCTCGCAAGTTACTGGTATCAGTCGAAAAACTGTTTCGAAGATTGTAAAGAGGGGCGTAAAGACACCTAAAAAAAAGGAGAATAAGAAAAGGCCGTTAACTCGCATCGATAACTTTACTTGTGACCTGGTGAGGCGCACTGTGTACGCAATGTACAAGGCCCAAAAACAAATCCTACACTTAGTTGCCTCCTATTGAAATCTTAGATATAACAGACGGTAACTTCCCCTATACAATAACAACTCTGAGAAAACTATCGATCCAGTTGGGCTTCCGTTTTTAAAACCTTACAAAGACGTCGTGTAATCATGGAGTCCCAACGTATCATTCTACTAAGATATATGTATCTAAGTAAAATAAAAAAAAGCACGAAGAGAAGGTAAAAAGATAATTTGGTTGGGCGAGACGTGGTACGACACCCACGATGTAGAAAGACAGGGGTGGGATGATATGACTTGTGGGTGTGCCCTCGATGTGCCCATTGCAAGGAGAAAACGCCTTATCATTCTTCATGCCGGGTCAGAAAACGGATGGGTTCCAAATGCCCCGTTATTATCAGCCAAAAATGTTGCCGATTCTGCCGCAAATTACCATTCTGATATGAACGCTGTACTTTTTGAAAAAGGTTCTCCGAACAGTTTACTTCCTAGAAAACAACAGTGTTATCGTAATGGTCAATGCAAGCTATCACTCACGTTATTAAAAAGAATACCAAATTCATCTACAAGAAAAGACGCAATACTTGACTTCATGATCAAAGTAAATCTTCCCGTCATGAATGCCGATGGCTCAACAATATACCGTCCAATATGTAACACTGAAGACACTGAACACTGACTGAATCACTGAACTTAACATAAGTAAATGCTCTCTACTTAGAATATCTAGATCCAAAAACCCAATTTAGTGTTCATATTCAATTAATAACACCATTGTTGCTCAAAATTCAAACTTCTAGGACTAACTATTACAGACGATCTTAAGTGGAACTTACACTGTGACATATTACGAGATAAGTCGTCAAAACTTACTTGCTTTATCAATAGAACTCTCAGTGGACGTCGCAGTAGAGTTCTGAGAACTGCGTAAATCAGGTCACAAACTTAATTGGTATTCTTTGAAAAAATGAAATTGACTCAAAGGTACAAGTAATACTTAACTATTCACATGCCCTTCAACAAAACGTAATGGTAAAAAATAATCTCACAAGTCTGGCCGTCGTAGCATTGCCAGACAGAGTTGACATTTAAAACTATTTTGTCTCTCGACCAAGATTCTACCCTCCAATCATGCCTGTAGGTATGTCATCTTGCAGGAGGCTAGGCACACTCATACCAACCTTAGGTAAAGAGGGAATTGTGCCCTACAATGGCCTTCTCGCCTAGCGGCGAGAAAATATCATTAAAAAAAATAAAATAATACCAACCTTGAGCAACTGGAATGCCCCACTATATTGATGTGTAGCCCTCCGCGGGGGGCAATGCGGTTTGGGCGCAGGTCCGAAACGTATGGCTACCAATGGAAAAGTGTGTTTGAATCCCGCATATCGGCAATCGTCGTACTTGATTAGTACACTGTATTAAAAGGGTTGTTGAAAAAAATACACTCGGCCGATTGAGAGCGGTAAAATGAAACTTCTGAGACAAAATTCTGTTTTAGTTTGAAATACGTCAGACTACTTTCTCGAAACCAGGATAGTTTTCTTAATGCCACAGACTAGTAAAAAAAAATATAAAAAATTGCATTAGCTTTCAGAAAAGATTTTATTTTTTTAATTTATTTCATGAATAGACATTGAGCCTCAGATTAGAAAGAGAGGCAAGTAATATTATGGTCCTCGAAGCAGCCGACGGTGCCTCATGTGCTTAAACGTGTGACCCATCTTCCTCAATTGTGCCAATGCTTTTTGTGTGGGTCCGCGAGATAAGGAAATGTTTGTACAAGGACTGAACATTAGCCAACTATCAGATTTCCATCCGCATGCACTTTGGTCCGATTATTCCGATGACAAAATGTATAAAAGCTTAAGAAATATTGTCCTGTAACAAGTGATATGCAAAGTCTAATTAAAAAGTAAGAATTTATATATTTTGCTTCAATTCAGTATCTTATTAGATATTAATGTCGGTAACTTTCATATTTTATTTTTATTACAGATCGAGACAGACGGCCTTGAACAACGGAACACGATTTAAGAAATGATATGAAAATAAAAATCTAGGTGCCCGTTAGGGCGCCGCAGCCAAGCCGGCGTGCGCTACACACTCAAGCACCTTATACACCAAGCAGAGTTGGGGTGATTTCGAGGTGTTACCCAGCCGTCATGTAACGTGATGTGAACTTAAAACTATCACAATCGAGGGGATTTAGGTACCTGACAACACATGCCAAATTTTATTGGGGTACGACCATTCCTTCTTGGTGAAAAAATGTCTTCAAACATGCTCAAAATCACTTTAAGGATGTTAGCTACTGCTAGCTACTGCTAGCTACTGCTAACATCTAATACGTCGGCCCGCGATTCTGACCAGACGGGTGGGGCTATAATGTTCATATTTTACATGGACATTAAGGTTATAGAATGATAGTCTCTTTTGAAAAAAAATTGAAAAAGTTTGTTGGAAGGCTTCCAAATAAAGGTTTTAAAATAAGCCTTAAACACTTGGCATATAATCAACAAGTAACCATAGTTACTTGACACTTGTTGACGGTATAAGCAGAGTTAGGCGGGAAAGTGCGATACGTAAACAAATGGCGGACATTTAAAAATTTTCTTCTTTGTGTGGAACGAGAAAAGGTGTCATTATACTCTCATAAAACAAATCAGAAACCGTCCCTGGCCTAGGCCCAGATGTAGAAAATTATTTATAATACAACAGTGTAGGTCTAAAGTTCCATTTGGCTATAGGACTAGTAAAATTCATACTTACATTACATGTTTGGGCAAGCCTAGCCAAACCCCATGCCAGCACAACATTGTTTTGATATGAACTTGCTCAACTGTTGTTTACATAATTGCAACAATCAAATCATTTCATACAACTTGTCTTTCGATTGGCCCGCGTTTATGAAGGCACTGCCATCTAGAATAAATATAGAACTTTTTCGAGCTCTTTGCTATACGCAAATCTTTTTAAAGTGTTTGGATTCGTGATACTCTTTCAACCATAGACATCCTATATAATTGGCTAGACCAGCAGTCGGTGGTCCACTTCCCGGGACAATTAGAAGCCATCTTAAAATGACAGTTTACATGTTAATCAAATGGGAGCGATTTGTGGCCAAATGTTCTCAAGATTGCCGCCAGGTTGACAGGTAAGCATACTAGCCTTTAACACCAATGATTACTAAATTCCCTTATGCAATCACTTCGTATTGTTTCTTTTGTTTAATACCATGCTGCACAAGCTAAAACCATATCAAACAATCCAGTAAAATACTTTATTGCTTTAAAAAAGCATAAATTAAAACCCCAAAAATCGCCCCTTGAAAGGGGCCCTTGAGTCTTCAATTTGTTTACGCTCGCGCCTGGCGGGGGTATAGGAGACTCAAACTAGCCTACTATAGGGGTTTTATCAATGCTTTAAACTCACAACCCATGACTTTTTCCCGTACCGTTCAAAAAATCCCAATTTCCTTCGAAAACAAAAACGATTCGTTTTCAAATTCTTTTTAACCATCCCCCACAAAACTCAAAAATTGGGGGGCCCCGCCTTAACCGTTTATACCATGGTTTCCCACCTATCCCCCAGGATTACATAAAATCCGGTCTAATTTTTCACCCTTATTTTAAATGCTAATCCCTAGAATTTAAATAAAATTTTGATAAAAATTATTTTTTTAGCAAAAAATTTTTGTAAGGGAAACTTGAAAAAGTATGAGATCACACCAAAACAAAAATTGTAAAATAAGCCAAACCTTACACCCCAAAAAGAAATAAATCTAAAAAAGGCCAAGCTCACACCCTTCCCAAAAAACGTACTTTCCCCATAACACACCTCGAAAAGTTTGGGAAAAATAAAATTTGCATGTTTACTTTTAAAATTTAAATTACAAAAAAAGAATTTTTGAAAAACTTTTGTTAAATTAATAATCGCAAATTCTATTTAAAAAGCTTTTCGAGGGAGCTGTTATGGGACACGTACTTTATGTGGAAGGGTAGATGGTTTGGGCCCCTTTTTTTTTAGATCTCATTCCTTTTTGAGTGTGAAAAGGTTTTGGCTGTATTTCTACAAGTTTTTGTTATGTGTGTTTGGTACTACAAAAAATTTACTTATTATTAATAACATAAAAGCTGAGTTTTGTTTTTAAATATTGCCTACTACCAAATTATAAAAAAAAAATGTGCTTTTAAAAAACGTGATTTAAAAAGAGTCCTCAGGTTTTTTTAACAGGGGAAAATTTTTTGTCCTGAAAGTATCAAAATGGGTACAACACTGTTTATTTTTTCAAAAGATATATGAATTTATTTTTTTTGTTTATTTAACGTCTACCTATTCTTATAAAAAATGATTTCAAAAGGGCAACTAAAAAAAATCAATTTCAAATCAGAAAAAAAAATAAAAATATTTGGTAAAAAATTTTGAAAAAAGTAAAATTACAACAAAGCATTTAAAAACAAAAAATTTTGGGGGGGGGAACTTGATTGATAAACACATTGCCATTTAAAAATTTAGTTAACATGTTGACTGATTAGATTCATTAAAAAAAATAACTAAAATTTTATTGAAGGGCACGAATTTTTTTTCTTCATAGAACCAAAAGGGAAAATTTGAATTGGAACCCCCAACAAGGTATGTGCCAAAAGCGAATAGAAACAATATTCAGGTATTTACCTCTAATGAAAGGGTATTTTACATAACACGTCAAGACACAGTGTATAGACCTACAAAACAATATCTTGTACTTGTTATCCAGGAGTTACATAAATCACATGATGACAGATCCATTCCCGTGAAACAAATCCTTCTACAGCATCTAGAAGGAAAAAGAATAATATCTGCCATTGAAAAGGTAGTAATAGTCAGTATGCATCCCAGGTGGGCTCACGGCGCCAGTACGTCCATGTTTGATTTGGCGCCAAACTTGGCACAAATATTATTATTATAATATGATTCAGGAATACGATCGGACACATAACTCTCATCAACCACCCCTTACATGCCTTACGAGTTAGCCATCATCCAACCGGAAGTGATTACCAGCCTGCTATTGAAAGTCAAGCAACAACAGGAGAAATTTTAAAGTTAGTTAGTTATTAGGGTTTAAGGGCACACAACACTAAGGTTATCAGTGCCCGTATTCTCTTATATAATGGCATGTTATTTTTAAATCTTATTGTACAGCTGTGTTGATTTCAGGTATTTAAAAACATTGGTTATGTTCTCAGATTCATCAGATAAAATTTCTTTTAAATAGTTTTAGTTTAAAATCATTCCTCTCGTCCATGTTGGTTTATCAGATAAAATTCCTAGTTAAAATCTCACCACACTGCTCACAGGGTGGGGTCTTCACCTTTTAAAAGGTATCCTTGAGTGAGATGTGTGTGTCCAATGCGTAGACGGGTCAGAACAACCTCTTCGCGTCGAGAAGAGCGCCTTGAAGAGATCCAAGGTGTTACATCGCCTTTTATTTCGCGAAGCTTATTATTTTGCATGATATGCCATTCTTCGCACCACTTTTCTTTAAGTTTAAGTTTAAATAATGCTTTAAGATCAGGCTTTTACGACTAATTGGCAATCAATTTGTTCTTTGTTGCAAGCTTCTTTGGCACTTTGGTCGGCGAGATCATTTCCTAAAATACCAGAATGGCCTGGCACCCAACAAAAAACTATTGATTTTTGTTTTGCACCAAGTTTGGACAGTATAAGGTGTATTTTACTAACTAATGGGTGTGTAGTGTAAATTTGGCAAATAGCCTCTAGGGAACTTAAAGAATCCGTGCACACTAAGAATTTGGAGTCCTTGTTATCAAGGGCAAACAGGAGGCTTTGTAGAATTGCAAACAGTTCTGCATTGTAGACGCTGTATATGGAGTGGAGTTTAAAACTGAAGTTGTTGCTCTCCTTTTGTAAAGGCAGAGCCAACTGTATTGTTTAGTTTTTGGAACCGTCTGTAAAAATATTTTTGAAATCTTTGTAGTTGTATCGGATTTCGTTGCAAAGTGCTTGATATTGTGTGTTTGATGTGGTTGCCTTTTTATATTTTGTCAGATGTGTTATGCAACATGGTTTATTAAGTGTCCAAGGTGGGATTGCCCCATTTGATTTGTAGAAAACAAGGGAAGTGTTATGTGTAAGGCTTGCAGTAATTCCAGGGAGCGGATGCCCACTGGTCTTGAGGCCTTCATGTGAACTTCATACCGATTTTGAAATGGAGGGTCAAAAACTGCTTTATAGGCTGGGTTTGTAGGGGAACCTTTTAATGAGGCAATATAATTAAGCATTAGGTACTTTCTTCTAGAGGACAAAGATGGTTCTGCAGACTCACATAGAAGACTGGAAATAGGGCTCGTACGAAAAGCTCCTGTGGATAGTCTTATACCGGTGTGGTGAACTGTATCCAAAGTCTTAATATAAGAAGGCCTAGCCGAATCATAAATAAAACTGGCAAAATCTAACTTGGAGCGGATGAGGGAGCGATATAGATGTAACAAGGTAGTACGATCAGCTCCCCAATTAGTATTGCTTAGCACTCGTAGAATATTTAAAGCTTTTAAACACTTGGTTCGTAGCTGCTGGATATGGGGCTTCCACGATAACTTTTTATCAAATAACATTCCCAAAAATCGTGCAATTTCGGCAAATGGTAAGGCATGGCTTCCCATGTGCAGGTCGGGATTAAGGAATAATCCACGCCGAAGGCTAAATAGCACACATGTGGTTTTAGTGATTGAGAATTTATATCCAGTTTCAGCTGACCATCTCTCAAGGCGCTTTATGTTTAGTTGTAGTTGACGTTCAATCGAACTCAAATACGAAGCTCGGAAGTAAATGGAAAAATCATCTACAAAAAGTGATGATTCGACTGGCTTTTTTATATGTGAAGTAATACTGTTGATAGATATAGCAAAACAAACAACACTTAAAACTGATCCTTGTGGAACTCCGTTCTCTTGATAAAAAGGTCTAGATAAAATATTTCCAATTCGAACTCTAAAAATTCTATCAGATAAAAAGTTTGAAATAAAAATCGGCAGGTGCCCTTTAAAGCCCCAGGTATGTAAAGTTTTTAAAATGCCCTCCATGCCAAAATGCCATATCTCCATAAAATGCATCTCGTATATACCCTTCCAACCTGACAAGGTGATCATGAACCGATCGTCCTTGTTGAAAGCCAGATTGTTCTGGGACAAGCAGCTTGCGGCTCTCCAAAATCCACATTAATCTTTTATTGATCATACGTTCGAGAAGCTTACACAGGCAGCTCGTGAGTGAAATTGGTCGATAGTTTACAAGTTGGTCTTTGTCTTTTCCTGGTTTTAGTATAGGGATTGCTATGGCTTCCCTCCAGGAGTTAGGAAATGCTTCTTCTATCCAGATGCGGTTTAGGGTGTTGAGAATGAATTGTTGAGATTTGGGGGATAGGCGTTTGATCATCTCGTTGTGAACGTCATCAGGACCAGGGGCAGAGTTCTTTAGGCCAGTTACTGCGGTTATGAATTCCCATTGGGTAAACGGCTGGTTGTATGTTTCGTTGTTTGGCAAATTGAAATGTAATGGGTATGATTCTTCACAGGCTTTGTTCTTTAGGAATTGTGGGGAGTAGTGCTTGGAGCTGGAGACGTTAGCATAGTGTTTGCCAAAGGAATCGGCAATGTCTGTCTAATTGAGATGTCTTTAAAACATTATCATCAAGAATGCCGGAGGGACTAAAAAATGTATTCCTACCAGATATCTTTTTGATTTTGTCCCAAACTTTTGTCATAGGAGTTCGACACGTAATGGACGAGACGTATCTTCCCAAGAACGTTTCCGAGATACACGGATTATAGATCTTGCTTGGCCCTAAGTTTTCTAAAAGACTCCAGATTGACTTGTGTTGGAAATTTATTAAAAACTTTCAGAGCTTTACGCCGTTTTCTTATGGCTTCCTTGCATTCGGCGTTCCACCAAGGAACTGGTAAGCGTCTAGGGTGTATGGATGTTTGCGGGATTGTGGATTTGGCAGCAGAGATAATTGTGTAAGTAATATAATTTACTTCGTCTTGAATGTCATCATATTTGTTTTTACTAAACACGGCTAGTTTCTCAAATGCTGGCCAGTCAGCCCTCTTGATGTCCCACTTAGGTGACCTTTGTCTTGGTTCTCCCTGGTGGGTGATCTTAACCAGGATAGGGAAGTGGTCGCTTCCACTTAAACCTGGCAGGACACCCCACTCAATATCAAGTAAGAGGGAAGGAGAGCATATAGTAAGATCTATAGCTGAGTAGGAACCGTTGGCAGTGCTAAAATGTGTTGGGTCCCTGTTGTTAAGAAGGATTAGGTTTCGAGTCGTTAAAATTTCTTCGATTAAAACTCCCCGTGGGTTAGATGAGGCGTTGCCCCATAAAATATGGTGAGCATTAAAATCTCCGAGTAAAATGAATGGACGTGGTAATTGTTGTAAAAGGTTATTGACTAGATTTTTCGATATCACAGCATGGGGAGGCAGGTACAGATTGCATAGTGTGACTAGACTAGGAAGAGCAACTCTGACAGCAACTGCCTGCAGAGGTGTTGCGAGCGGCAACAATTCTGAGTATATACTATCGTGTACAATAGTAGCTACTCCTCCTTTGGCTCGGTCTCCTGAGGTGTCATCATTTCTGTAAAAAGAGTAATTTCTAAGTCTAGGATTGTCTGTACATTTAAAATGGGTTTCTTGCAGACCTAAAATGGCTGGGTGGTATGGACAGTGCAAACACCCGCGAATCAACGCCAGAATGAACAAGGCCGATTCAGAACAACTTTGAATTTACTATGTGCTTCGTTGCTGGGACGGCTCCAAAGTCACCGTTTACAAACTCCTAAGACACGAACTGATAGACTTAAGTCCAAATCAGAAGTTAAAAAACTACTGACTTAAGCGGGAATCGAACCCTGGACCTTCTGCATTGGAAGCAGATACGCTAACAACAAGACCAACGAGCCACACAAATGTGTAATATTAATACGATAATAATCTGGATGAAAGCGGCATTTCTGTGGAGCCCCTCCCGGAACTTTAGAAGCTGCTAACTCCTCTGGTTGGTCCAACTCAGAAAAGTCTATTGACTTTATGAAGCATTCCATTAAGTATGAACAGCCACCCCTTACCAATAGAGTTCTGATCATAATGGATAACCATGAAAGCCACATTTTGCTTAAATGTATAACCATTGCAAGAGAAAATGGGACCACTTTACTAACATTCCCACCTCATACCAGCCACAAACTCCAACCATTCGATCGCACTGTCTTTGGCCTGCTAAAGAAATACTACAATCCAGAATATACTAATTGGATGCATGTTAATCATGGGGACCCAATGACTATTTGTGAAGTGGCTGAATGCTTTGGAAAGGCATTTTCACATTCAAATATTGTGAAAGGATTTTCAGTAGCTGGCGTCTGGCCACTTAACAAAGATATATTTACTGAAGATGAATTTTTGAGCAGTTATGTAACTGACCATCCTTGCCCTAATGAGATTGGACCATGATAACGGCAGTAACATTGCCACTAGAAGTGCTGATAACGGTAGGCCTAACTTGCTCAATAATCACCAATCATCCCCATCTGTTGATATGTCACCGTCCGAGAATGTAACGCCGGAAACTGTTCGCCCATTTAAAAAAGCTGAGGCGCGGAAAACCAAGAAAGGTGGACGGAAATCTGGCACCTGCCGAATTTTAACTAGCACTCAAGCAAAACACGTTATGGATGCACTAGCAGAAGGAAAAAAGAAGAAAATCTGCAGGAAAACATTAAGCCTATCAGTGGCTGGACCGATAAGTATTAGTAGGGTGAGTAAGGGTAAAGATGAGACACCAAAATAAGTGGGGCAAATATAAGACAGATTAATATATAATTCAATTGTTACACTAAGCATCTCACATTGCACTTAAAACATAGCTTTATGTTTAATCTTAAGGTAAATAAATCAAGGAAATATTCAGTTGCATACTTTTGGTTATAAAAAATTAAAACCAAAGAGATGCAATTTTCCCCCGAAAATCTTTCGTTTTGAGGTTCAGAACTTTCGCTGAAATATCCACATTTGAAGTCCGATTACACTGATCTTTACATTTCTAGAAAGGTGAAATTCTATATTTTGTAATGCAACAAAATAAATGCATCCAAAGCTGATAGATGATGCATAATTTCTGCTCAAAGTCAGGGGGCAATAATGAGAAACCATTTGGGGCAAATTAGTCAAGCGGATTAAAGGAAAATACAAGAACAATTAGGGGTTTTGTGGTAGAGGGCTGAATTTTGGATTGTATACTCAGAACAATATTACAAGAAAATTGCCTCGAGGAGCCATGAAAAAATCCATCCGGTTAAGGGGGTGGAAGGGGGAGAAAAAATGTTTTTTTTTCAAATATTCAAAAATCAAACTAAATTTGATCCTAAGATTACAAAATTATCACATATTGTAGATAAAAGTCTAAATTTTAATAAAAAAATATATATCACCACATGTATATTTAACCAGATTTTGTACCCTTTGTCTTTTTTTTCACAAATTTACCCACTGGGAGGATTAGCCTACCAGTTACGGGTTAAGTGATAGGGCCGTGTATTTTGTTTAAAACACTCAGAAGAATGATCTAAAAAAATTGGCCCGAGGAGCCCTCAAAAAAGTTGCTTGCTTATAGGAGAAAGGGGGGGTGTACTAAAAGGGGTTGATAAAACTAAAATAAAGAAATACGTATTCAAATATTATATTTAGAACGCCATATTAATGTGTATTGTAGATTAAGGTCTAAACTTAAACTTAAAAAATTAAAATTTCACGATATATGTAAATCGGATCAGATTATGCGCCCTTTTCCCATTTTCATAAATTTCCTCAATATTACGAAAGTGTATCGTGCGACCACTCTTTTTGTCACAAATTCTCCTAATATTACGTATTAGGACGAAAACAAGATTTTGTGATGCTTCGGGTACATTTTTACTCAATGGACTTTGATCCCATTTTAACAAATGCACTCAATTTTAACGAAAGTGTATCGTGTGACCACTCGTTTTGCTCAAAATTATGCCAATAATAAGAACAAGGATAAAAAAAAACCAACCAAAGATCGATATTTTTAATATGAAATATACCAATCAGTGGTATGGACAGTGCAAACACCCGCGGATCTACGCCAGAATCAACAAGGCCGATTCAGAACAACTCTGAAATTTATTATGTGCTTCGTTGCTAGGACGGCTCCAAAGTCACCGTTTACAAACTCCTAAGACAAGAACTGATAGACTTAAGTCCAAATCAGAAGTTAAAAAACTTCTGACTTTAGCGGGAATCGAACCCTGGCCCTTCTGCATTGGAAGCAGATACGCTAACAACAAGACCAACGCACTAGCATAAGCACTTGATATTTATAATGGTTAAGAGCATGTTTAATTTCAAGCTTGTACAAATTACTACGCCTGAGTAATTACGCGTTTTGATTTTGATTTTCCCCGGTCCCAATTGCCCGGTTTTTGTTATATGAGGTACATCTGAGTGTGGCCCAAGTTTCAAAGTTCTAAGATGAACCGTTTTCTCAGTATAGCGTATTATTCATAAGAGTACGGAATTACCTACTTTTGATAATTTTGATTTTCTCCGGTACCCGTTACCCAATTTTGCTTTCCATATTCAAAAGTGATAAAGAATGAGAGATATCAAAATGTATTCCACGTTTGAAACATCTCAGTTGTAGCGTTTTCTTTGAATGATTCATTTCTTAAAGTTCAGATATGTTTTTTGTCATTTTTGGGCCCATGGTCATCCCCAAATTTAGCCCCTTGTGTTTTGGACGCAAGATTTTTATAATGGTTAATAGCATGTTTAATTTCAAGTTTGTACAAATTACCACGCCTTGGTAATTACGCGTTTTGATTATCATCCAAATTTTGATTTTCTCCGGTCCCTGTTACCCGATTTTGGTTTTGAAAGCAAATGTCACTGCGTCTGAAGTACATCTAAGTGTGGTCCAAGTTTCATAGTTCTAAGATTTACCGTTTTCTCTGTAGGCTAAATTAATCTCCGCAGAGAACTAACCAGCCAGCCACCCACCCACCAGCCTTCCGAAAGGAATTTGACGATGTTGAGAGCCTTTTTTAACACAGAACGAGTTGTCGGATCGGGTTGATTTTTTTTTTTGGTATGTCATGGACCACATACCAGGTCATATACCGAGTTTCAAGATTGTAACTCTTTCGGGGCGGCGTGTGCAGGTAGCTGAAAACCCCCCAACTCTCGTAGCTGTATTTAGGGCTGGAGTTCGTGTCGCCTAAGCAGTCGCATGCGCTTGACTGCCGGGCGACGACCGTCGCCCTAGATGCAGAAGAACAAAATGATTAAAAGTCAGATGGTTTCAATTTGTTTTCATTTGACCTGTCAATTGATCATCCATCCACAGACCAGTCAATTACCACAAATTTATCATTGTGTACAATTAACTAACACTAATTTGACAAAACAAATTACCATAGAAGATGCCTTCCATGCATGGATATAAGGTAACTGCTCAGGTTGGTTGCCCAGTGCAGGCCTATCCGATGCAAGGTACAAACACCGGGCACTGCAGGCTACCTATCCCAGCCAGCCAGAGCCAATGAACAAGAAGGTTGCCTACGACGTAGGTGAAACTGCTCAGGTTGGTTGCCAAGTGCAGGCCTATCCGATCCAAGGTACAAACACCGGGCACTGCAGGCTACCTTTACCAGCCAGCCAGAGCCAAAAAAAGGTCATTTTGGTAAACGCTGTTACACAAAGAAAGTTGGTCATCAACAGTCTTGACACCAACGATCAAGACAACAACGGTCAAGACAACAACGGTCACGACACCAACGATCAAGACAACAACGGTCGACACTAATGGTCACGTCACCAACGGTCAAGACAACAATGGTCAAGACACCAACGGTCAAGACAACAAGGTCAAGACACCAATGGTCAAGACAACAACGGTCACGACACCAACGGTCAAGACAACAACGGTCAAGACAACAACGGTCACGACACCAACGGTCAAGACAACAACGGTCAAGACACTTACGGTCAATCATATTACATATTTTCATACAAACAATGGCGACGAGGATGGGATATAAATTAAAGAGTATTTAAGTAAATATAAAAGTGAATTCAACAAAAGTCTATAAAAGTTTTTCGGGTGTTTTATAAAATATAACCTCAAAAAAAGCACCACGTTTTTCAACATTTTGTGATCCATCAATGTTTCCCCCTTTCAATTCGAAAGACCCAGACCAGAAATGGCAAAAATGGCAAACGATTTGACATATTCTTAAAAGCCTCAAACATCACCAATGGAGAGAAAAAAAACATGTTCCTATTTCTAATAGGGGAGGAAACATACAAAGTTCTAGAGTCACTTCCAGGGAACCAGCTTGGGGAAGAGTCCTACGAAATTCTGGCACAACGCCTATCCTCACACTTCAAACCAAAATATTACAGGATTTTTTTTTAAAAAAAAAACAACGCTCATATTTAAATGTACTAAAAAGTAAAATATAAATTTTCGGCCAACAAATTTTTGCCTTACTCGGGAAACAAAAGCTTTGGGCGCTAACGGTATTATAATTTTGTTGTTCATGGAGGGAAATCGCCAACGCTTCTATTTCCCGAAGAAGGCAAAAATTTGTTGGCCGAAAATTTATTTTTTACTTTTTAGTACATTTAAATATGAGCATTGTTTTTAAAAAAATATTTTTTTCATGTAATATTATTTTATACTTTTTAGTCTTAACGAATGTTGTAATTTCATATGTGCTCACTGGACGTGTCCGAATTTCTGCATCTGGATGGCCCATCCTCACAAGCTGTGACTAATTTCCCATATGAAGCTTTGTTTGACGAATTAGTTATGATGAATTAATTGATTAATTATGATGAATTAATTGATTCATCTATTGTAATCAAGAATATACTTCTGTGTGAAAATTTTCAGCTCGATCGGACATTGGGAAGTGGGTGAAATATCGATTCCCTATATACTTTGATTATTAATTATGGTGAATTAATTAATTAATTAGTGAATCTGTAGTGAATCTGTTAATTTATTCATCTTTTGCATCAAGAATTACTTCTGTGTGAAAAATTTCAGCTTGATCGGACATTGGAATTGGGTGAAATATCAATTCCCATATGCAATTTTAATTATTAATTATGCTAAATAAATTGATTTATAAGTGAATCTGTTAATTGATTCATCAATTGTCATCAAGAATACGTATGTGTGAAAAATTTCAGCTCGATTGGACATTTTTTTCCAGAATGCTTGCGGAAAATTGTTAACACCAATGGGATCGGCATGAACCGTCTCCTAAGTGGCCTGACGATTTGCATAAAACGTAAGCTGCGATATGTTCTGCAAAACAGGCGAATTAAGTTGGCTACGGACAAACTCAATGATAACGGTCTTAAGGGATATACAACAATGGCATTTTTACGTTCAACTGCACGTGCCGTCGACAATGTAGCTCATCTCCTGTCCAAAAAAAAACTGGCAACCCATATCATGTAAAAGAACTTTTACGATTTTTTTTCGATTTTTAGTGCGATATTTTCGAGACTTTTTGGCCGATTCTGACCAAACGGGTGGGGCTAGAACGTTCATATTTCACATGGACATTACGGTTATAGTGATGTATTGCTTTTTTAAAAAAAAAGTTGAAAACATTTACCAGAAACCATATAAATTAAGGTTTTAAATTAAGTTTTTTGAGGTATTTAAAAACAATTAACAAGTAACAATAGAAACTTGACAACAATCACCTACAATGCGTTCAAAAAGCACTTGATAAGTAAAGAGATCCCACGCAAACTAAAAACTTACAAAAACGCTCATCCATCAACGCGACGGGACTTTAGCGTTTTCCTCGTTGTAATTAACAAGTTGGGATATCAAGGTATCGAAATAACTAAAAGGTGGAGATGTGCGTTATAGGATTGTGAATATAAATAACGAATTGCTCCAGCAGCCGGCAAGCTTGCAATCCAGCAGGGGCGTGTGTGATTTGGCCTAGACCAGGCACATGGTGTTACTACACATATTCAAAGTAAACCTAGTCAGTATGACGATGAAAACAGCGATATTAGCTCCCAAGGATTCTCTACCTTTCCCTCTCCAGTAAGGTCCATCAGTAGCGTCGAGATGACTCCTAGGTTTACCCCTACTCAAAATGAGTCAATCCTTAAGTCAAACTAGAAGTTCCTCGGCTTCCTCGGTAGGAAGAGGTAGGGGAAGGGGAAGAGCTACGGTGGCCCAGACATCCAATATGAATAAAATGAGCAAACCTGTGCTCCAAGATAGCACCAAGGAAAACCCTAACAATAAGGGAGGAGGGAGGGGGTTACACCCAAAAACCCTTTCGAAAGAAGGAAATATGGTGGGCACAACTGACAGAGGGCAACAAGATAAGTAACTGCTCCAATGAAAGAGATTATATGGTGGGAAGGGAACCTGAGGGAACAGGAAATGCCTGGGATAGGGAAAAAAATTCTACCAACAGGGCGTGAGTAAAAGCAGCCATTTCTGGGAAGCATTAAGGGGAAAGGGAATGCCCTGGGATTCCGCAGTAGTGAATGAACGAGAGCTTCGGTTCCGAAGAGGAAGACACGTAGAAACCAAGGCAAACCTAAACCTTAACATAAAAAACCAGGTGGATTGGATTGGATATTGCTTAACGTCTCATATTTATGCACTTTGGCTAATCGAGACGAAGGGAGGGACGTAAGGGATGACGCGGGGGGACAAGGGGTGGGCAGGCCTGTGCTGGTCAGAACCAGCCACAAGCGTATGGGGTGGGCAGGGGTTCCCCACATCGTGGTCGTCTCCGTCTGTGTCATTATCCGTCCGTGTTGTCATTGTCGTCGCCGTCGGGGTGGTAGTCGAAGGGAAGGGGAAAGTTCCCCGACGACGACCCAGAGCTCGCCATTAGTTTCGGGGAGTAAAAACTACCCTAATCACGGGCCAAACCACGAGAAGGTTGTGAATTGGAATTTGATGGTCAGATGGAAACCACGTGGGTGATAGGCGATTCCATGATTAAAGGGGCTTCCCAATTTTTTGTGAGAAGGGGGGCGTTGGTAGAGGCCTATGGTGGCATAACCATATGTGGTCTAACGGAGCTATTGTATGACAGTGATATCAAAAAAGGAGTGAACACCATAGTAATAATGGTAGGTACCAATGACATACGTAGAGTCAAGGGTGGTTTCTACGAAGCTGACTCGGCAAGGGATATGAAAAGCTTAATAAAGAAGGCACTAGAGGTGGTGGTGGATAACACTGAACTAATTAAAGTATATGTGTTAAGCATATTACAGAGGAAGGATACAAACGGATGGTGCATTGAGAAAATGAACCTAGGACTCGAAGTAGCATGCGACAGTAAATAGTCGTTCATCTCGGCCGAAAGTTGGGCTCAACTTGGGGGGCAAGGGCTAACCCATACAATTCGGTTCAACACATCACGGAGCATGTATTGTTGTATAACTGAAGAAAAAATTTCACTGCTAACAATACGTCACGACGCTTCAAAGATGGCCGACGCTTCATTTCTAACGCCGCACATTGACTTACTAAAACCAAAATAAATGTTGGAAAAATAATTGCAGAAACTTAATTTTACTTGAATTCAATTCACAAGAAAATTTGAAACAATACAAATGCAATTTACATAAAAATTCAACAATGGAATAGTCTGTTATAGGTCGAAATAGACCTCGTGAACCCACTTTTTCCTAACTACGCCTTACTTTACGGACATCTCAAGTGTACAATATCAATCCGATGGTTTTGGAAAAAATCACTAATGTGTGTCAGCATATTGGCAACAAGATGGCTATAACGGAATTTGTATATAATGGGATTTTTAAACTAAAATAATTACAAAACTAAACATGTGCGTATTATGAATCTCATTAATATCCTGTGATTTGCACATTATAGTGCAGTCCCTGGCCATAAGACCCGTAGGAATTTCGACCTGGATGGATTTTATCTTCTGATCCTGTAAGGGTTTATTTTTAGGATAGAAAAAATCTTGGGTAGACATCTGTCGTTCCGGGCCTTAGTTTTTTACGACGCCATCTTCTTTTGGGCATATGCATATAGTACACGCTCTTGGTTTTCATATATTTTCTATAATTTTTATTACAGCTGTTGTAAAACTGAAGTAATATTTGGATTCTTTATGAAATTACCAATTAAATTATATACATTTGGTCATCCTGGGAACATAATTGAATTATTTATAGAAAAAACATATTATAAGACATGCAGGTAAGTGATACGGATTGTTCGTTTATGATACACATATAACATTTGACACACTATATATGGAATGTAACTGGAATATGATTTGAATTTTGGTCTATCTCAGAATTGTCCCAAGACACCAATAGAGGCCATTTTACAAGATGGCGGCGAAACATATTGTTTGTTTTTTCAAATTTGATGATAGAATGTTGAAATTTGATAAATACATAGAACATGCCATTGAAAAATGACTTTTTTGTAGTGTCTTGTCAAACTAACAGAATGGCACCAATGGCGGACATTTTTAATGATGGCCGTCACACACATATAAACCACGTAAATTTAATTAAATTATCTTGTTATTTGATGGTACACAAGTAGGGCACACTATTGAAAAATTACGTTTTATTTGTTATATCAATTCAATACTTTTTAGAAACAATGTAGTAGGCCTATATGGATCTGCCACCGCATATATACATTTATTGCCATGTCCATTAAAAACTAGCAATAATATTATTCTTAAAACAATACACGTGTTTTTCGTACACATTGAAAAGCAATTGACTAGTTTCTATAACACATTATCTTGTTAATGAATTTTAAATATGAAAATGGAAATGTTTATGTTCCCATTTAAGTTAATGTAATTAAATTCTCAATTGTAAAAGGCGATAGCCCGGTAGACGATTGTCATTGGTGCAAAATTTGGTTTCTCATAGTTTATCCGTTTGGGACCCACCACAAACATAAACACAGAATTAACCATTACCATTTTCTATTTTCAGTTTTAGCAAGCCAGCCATTAGCTCTCTACCCACCTATACTGAGTTAAATTCAGCTTCAATAAAACGTCTTCTAAAATGGACAATACAATGTTTAAATTTGGTTCACACATGGGGCATGTCATTGGATGAAGTGTTTAATGTGTTCAGCAAGTTACATCTGCACTGTGACACCAACGGCATCCATTTCGCCATTTGTCAAGATATGATGAAACCATAAGAGAGAGAAACCTGCAACTTGCTTTAATAACTGGCCTTTTACTTACTATTAGATTACTTATTTCAAGTTCAATCCCGATCTGATAGTGCGTATTCCTAGTAGATCTCAGAAGGTTGCCAACTGGTTACTCCTACATGACTGTCAAGGATTACACCGTCCTTTCGGATGGGATATTAAGCCATTGGTCCCCTTGGTACTTATCGAACGGAGTAGGCTACGTGCCGGTACCGGTTTTCCCCTCTTCCCTTCTCTTGATACTTCATCCTCATCTATCTCCACTCATCGTCTCGAATAGCCAAAGTGCATTAATATGAGACGTTAAGCAATATCCAATCAACCCAACTGGTTACCAAAAGGAAAACAAGCAGTCAACACGCAGTTAGCTAATAGGTTACTTTAAAGTATCAAACAAGAAACCAACAAGTTCACCCAGTATAGTCGCCAGAAGAAGCCAAAAGTAAGCCAACAAATCGTTTTGTGTCAAATACTACCTCTGGGTGACCTGTTGGCAACCCTTACAAGACATCCAAGAATTCACCAAGTAATTGCCAAAAATACGCCAAACGTTTGCTACTAGGTTACCAAGAGGTCGTTAAAAGGCAGCCAAACGGTTGCCAAAAGTTGACCAAATTATAGTCTCATGTCAAAATGTGTATTTAGAATGCATGAAAAGGACATAGTTAAAAAATGTAGAAGATCATGAGAAAATAAATAGGAGACCATGTTTTCGAGTTCCTGTACATTGCCATTAAAAACACCACAAATTAAATTACGAAGTGCGATAGTGTTTAGGATGAAGATAATCACAGTAGGAAAGTAGGGCAAATTGTTGCTAAATGCAATACATTATTTTAATGATGTTTCGTAACTGATAAAACTTTATTTTTATCTTCACCTTGTTAAACTTGGATATATACCAACCAAATATTTCTACAAAGGTTTCTTCTTCATCTGATTGGGTGGATGGGGCGCTTATAGTTGGCTGGCTAAAAGCAAATTCTGTGTATATGTTGTGGGTCCCAAACGGATAAACTTCAAGAAACCAAATTTTGCACCAATGACAGTCATCAACCGGACTATCCCCTTACAAACGAGAATGTAATTAGTTAAACTTAAATGGGAACATGAACGTAGTATGGTATTTTTGCTAGTTTTTTAATGTCATAGCAATTAATGTAGCTATGCGGTAACAGATCCTTATACTATCTGCTCCATCGGAGGTTTGCAGATGGTAACGTCACCGGCGGGATAGTTAGCGGTCACTAATTTTAAATACCGATCGACCATTGGCCCGCTCGGCCCCGCCGATGACGCTAGCATCTGCATTCTATTGATAGAGCAGCTATATATTGTTTTTAAAAAGCATTGAATTGTCATTACTCATAAAACTGCAATTTATGAATAGCGTACCCTAATTGTGTACCATCAAATAACAAGATGATATCATTAAAGTAACGTGGTTTATGTGTGTGACGGCCATCTTTTAAAATGGCCGCCATTGGTGCCATTCTTTTAGTTTGACAAGACCCTACACAAAAGTCATTTTTCAATGGCATGTTCTATGTATTTATCAAATTTCAACATTTTATCATCAAATTTGAAAAAACAAACAATATGTTTCGCCGCCATCTTGTAAAATGGCCTCTATTGGTGTCGTGGGACAATTCTGAGATAGACCAACATTCAAATCATTTTCCAGTTACATTCCTAATAAAGTATGTCAAATGTTATATGTGTAGCCTATCATAAACAAACAATCCGTATCACTTATCTGCATGTCTTATAATATGTTATTTTCTATAAATAATCCCATTATGTTCCCAGGATGACCAAATGTATATAATTTAATTGGTAATTTCATAAAGAATCCAAATATTACTTCAGTTTTACAACAGCTGTAATAAAAATTATAGAAAATATATGAAAACCAAGAGCGTGTACTATATGCATATGCCCAAAAGAAGATGGCGTCGTAAAAAACTTAGGCCCAGAACGACAGATGTCTACCCAAGATTTTTCTATTCTTAAATAACCCTAACAGGATCAGAAGATAACATCCATCCAGGTCGAAATTCCTACGGGTCTTATGGCCAGGGACTGCACTATAATGTGCAAATCACAGGATATTAATGAGATTCATAATAGGCACATGTTTAGTTTTGTAATTATTTTAGTTTAAAAATCCCATATATATACAAATTCCGTTATAGCCATCTTGTTGCCAATAGCTGACACACATTAGTGATTTTTCCAAAACCATCAGATTGATATTGTACACTTGAGATGTCCGTAAAGTAAGGCGTAGTTAGGAAAAAGTTGGGTTCACGAGGTCTATTTCGACCTATAAAAGACTATTTCATTGTTGTATTTTTATGTAAATTGCATTTGTATTGTTGCAAATTTTCTTGTGAATTGAATTCAAGTAAAATTAAGTTTCTGCAATTATTTTTCCAACATTTATTTTGGTTTTAGTAAGTCATGTGCGGCGTTAGAAATGAAGCGTCGGCCATCTTTTGAAGCGTCGTGACGTATTGTTAGCAGTGAAATTTTTTCTTCAGTTATACAACAATACATGCTCCGTGATGTTTTAAAACCCGAATTGTATGGGTTAGCCCTTGCCCCCCAATTTGAGCCCAATTTTAGGCCTTTTCGCCTTCGAGATGAAGGGACTAAAATGGGCAAGAGTACGTTGACCTAGGAAGTAGTTAAGACATGGTAAGGGATAGAATAAAACCTATCCAAGGAGGGTAATTATAAAAAAGGGTGAAATAATAAAGGGGCGGGTAAGGCGCTGGCAAATGGTCCAGGAGAAAGGATGGTTTCAAATGAGATGGGAGGATGGGGCACATAGGGGACAAAGGGAATAATGAACAGAGGTGGGAGGGTAACTAAGAGTAGGGAAGGTGATGATAAAAGACGAGGACTTGGGCCTGCAGGTATTGGTATTGGAAGTAAATGCAGGACTGACAATTGTCATAGAAATCAGGGCAAGGGAACTATAAAAACTACTTCTTATCATACCAGAAGATTATTAATAAACTAACACAATTCTGGACAATGGCTGAAATATATGGTGCAAAACGTGGTAAAACCACTCAGACATGGCTTGATGAAAGCGTGCTCGATAGTGAGCTGGGGCATAAGGGATAACCTGTTTAGGGAGAGACAGAAACGGGACATGGTGGGGGAATACTTATTGCATGTAAGAGGATTTACAAGGCAGAATCGCCTGGACAGAAGTAAAGTGCGAGATAAGGCTATCATGATTAATAGTAGAGACAAACAAAATTGAAAAACACCACAAAGCCAACCAGTTGTGAAATAAAGCCAATGATTCACATTATTGCTGGCGAGTTATGGGGGATAAGCCGGTATCCCGGCAAAGCAGTGACTATGCGAGTTGGTGAAGAATTGATGAAAAGTCACCCCGAAACCTTCCTTGATCTTGACGACGATAAGACTCCGATTGGCAACGGTTGTTTATCTACTGCAAAAAACTTAAACAACTTAAACAGACCCATACCAACCATGGGCAATGGGGAGGGCATTGAAATAAACCCTGATGAACCCTAAAGTACTTCATAGCGGAGAAGGATAATGCCAAAATAGACTGTACGTTGCGTGAGCTTCCTCCCACTTGAGGTCCTAAGTGTGAACAAGAGATTCCTCAACGAATAAAACTGTGGCTTCAAAAGGAAATTTTAAGAACATGGAGGCAACTTATATCTTCCAGCGTGAGCTCGTTGCCGACAAGGAAGAAAGTAACATTTATTCGGTCGGAATTTCCCTTCCTGTTTGAGGTAAGAATTTTCATTCTACTAAATAGTTTTTAAAAGCTTATTGAAAATATACTGCATCAATTAAAAAACATGGAAAAAGGTAGTCCCTTGCAGGATTCAATTCCTGGTTTTTACATTACGTTGAGAAGCAAAGCACTCTTCCACGTCATCAGTGCTACAAATTTAATCTGAACAAATCTTCACCAACACCAAACTGTCCCCGCTAAAAGGGAGAGAAAGATTTTAAAACCAGTTATCGACCAAAATGTGAAGGTGCTAGACAGGCAATACAACACAATGAAGGCAGGCAGGCAGCGTGGTTGTGCTAAAAAGGGTATCTTAACCGGCCCTCATAATTATTATTTACTACAATTCATATATTAAAATAGTCCGCCCCAACCTGGATTCGAACCACGGGTCTCCCGCATTCCAGGCAGGCGTCCTTAACCACTAGACCATCAGAGGGGTACATTTTAATCTCTGAATTGTAGTTGCATTATACATCTGAATGGATGGAACACTCAAAACATGTCCTCCGTACCATCTTTCATCTAATGGTCGTGGCTGAACGCAGTGTTCAATCGGTGAAGCATGTTTGGCAAATATCACATGGATGCAGGTAGGCTAGACAAGGATAGAAATTTTCCCCTACAGCAAGAATTTGACAACTTTCTGATTCATTGGAGGAATACACCTTCAACATTTACTCGGTGAACACCTGCAGAACTCATGATTAAAGGCAAGCAGCACATTTAAAAACTAGATTTACTGAAACCAAATCTTTGGTGTCAGCTTCAAAAGCCCACCAACCACTTATGCCACTTATTGGGATCAGGAAGAGGTAAAGAATTCCCGAGTGTTTAGGGAATTTCATGTGGGCCAGACAGTGATGGGGGAAATGTGTTGGTGCTCTGGCTAAATATATCAAGCGGAAACTAGGGGGGGGCGAAATAGAGAGTTGGAAATTGAACCAATTTAGTGATGGTGGATGGAAGAGAAAGGTTTGCATATAGATATTTTGCGACACACTGTTTTGACTAAGAAAAACAACATGGGAAAACAACATGGAATTGTTGGAAAATGCAGTCAGGGAATGCGGTCAGGGAACTGAAAAAGAGCCAGATTTGCCTAGGACATAACACCAAAGGGCCTGCAAGGGATGCTGATATTGAAAAACCTTTAAGCCCCCCCCCCCCCCCCATTTGTTTAGACGGCAAAAGACTTTGCTGACCCAGGGTTGGGTATGTAATTCTGTGTCTGTGGTTGGGTGTGTGCGTCCCGGGGGCCGGTGTTATTTTGTAATGTTTCACAGGGCTAACTTGGAGGAGGCGAGGTATTTGATGAATAGCTGGAGGACGAGCATGACGAATTTTTGACATTTTGTTGGGTTACCCCGGCCTTGTGAAGTCCATGTTTTTGTGGAACACAACGTGATCCGTGGCGCCAAGATGGCCAGTGTTAATGACACCACTAGATTTCAACCCAATATATATATAATTTTATATATATATATATATATAATATATATATATATATATTTGTTTAAAACTTGGCTTTATAGTAGGCTACTATGACGCTGTTATGTTAGTACTTTAGACAGAAATTAAAAAAGTGACTACACCGGGGTTTGAACCCGGACCTTAGCTTACCCGGGGTATGCTCTTACCAACTGAGCTATGCGGCCACCAATTTAAAACTGTCTAATTTTTGGTCTGTTTTGTACATTGTTAACAACGTGTGTAGAGCAGATTGCACTGCCTATTAGAATACACATGAAAATAACTTGGAGAAATACAAACCATCTCTGTAACCCTAGAGTTGGGAAATATGATGTTTAACCTTGGCTTTATAGTAGGCGACTATGACGCTGTTATGTTAGTACTTTAGACAGAAATTAAAAAGTGACTACACCGGGGTTTGAACCCGGGACCTTAGCTTACCGAGCTATGCTCTTACCAACTGAGCTATGCGGCCACCAATTTAAAACTGTCTAATTTTGGTCGTTTTGTACATTGTTAAATAAACGTGTGTAGAGCAGATTTCACTGCCTATTAGACTACACATGAAAAATAACTTGGGGAAATACAAACCATCTCTGTAACCCTAGAGTTGGGAAATATGATGTTTAAACTTGGCTTTATAGTAGGCGACTATGACGCTGTTATGTTAGTACTTTAGACATAAATTAAAAAAGTGACTACACCGGGGTTTGAACCCGGGACCTTAGCTTACCGGGGGTATGCTTTGCCAAATGAGCTATGCGGCCACCAATTTAAACCTGTTCCCAATTTTTGGTCTATTTTGTACATTGTTAATAACGTGTGTAGAGCAGATTGCACTGCCTATTAGACTACACATGAAAATAACTTGGAGAAATACAAACCATCTCTGTAACCCTAGAGTTGGGAAATATGATGTTTAAACTTGGCTTTATAGTAGGCGACTATGACGCTGTTATGTTAGTACTTTAGACAGAAATTAAAAAAGTGACTACACTGGGGTTTGAACCCGGGACCTTAGCTTACCGGGCCACCAATTTAACAATGTACAAAACAGACCAAAGATTAGACAGTTTTAAATTGGTGGCCGCATAGCTCAGTTGGTAAGAGCATAGCCCGGTAAGCTAAGGTCCCGGGTTCAAACCCCGGTGTAGTCACTTTTTTAATTTCTGTCTAAAGTACTAATATATATATATATATGTGTTATCCTCTTACTGCCCAGAACATCATTTTTGATATATACCGTGTTTTAATTCCCCGGGGTTGGTAATAATACGAAATTCATCAAAACTTCGATTTATATCGATAGCTAGTGTGCCAAATCTTGTATTTCCATAAGTCGAACACTCGAAAATCATTGCAGTGTGACCACTTTGACAACAACAACCCGAAGAATGAAAATGCCATCTCACCTCTGGGCAACTGTCAGAATATCTTTCTTGTTTACTGTCGTAAATCAAGATATCAGCGTAAGTAAAAATTGTTTTATCAATCATAAATACTAATTTACGTAATCAAGTGTTGAAACAGGTGATAGTTGTTTTTCAAAAACAGATATTGATGGTTAACTGGTACATATCAAAAAAGATATAGTGGACACTTGAGTCATATTTAAAAAGTGAGGTAATGTTATCGTAATGTTTTTGTTATGTACATTCATCTTTGTTATTTACTTTCAGATGCAGTCTAGACCAAGAAAAGGGGGAGGCCTAGGGGCCCGAAGTTGACTATAATCCTCCAGATGGTAGTGATGAGAGTGCATTGAGCGACAGCGATGATGACTACGATCCCAGACCTGAAGGTAGGCCTAGGCTTAGAACTAGTAGGGATTTAAATCCTGACTCAGATGAAGATGAAAATGATAGTGGGGACCCAAACAGTTCAATTGATGAAGATGAAAATGATTTTGGGCCAAGGCCTACTACTGGTAGGCCTAGGCCTAGGCCTACAACGCAACAATTGGATTGGGCGATGGTGGAAGAAGTTGGCAGTGCCCAAACTTCTCCCTGAATGGGTTCCACCCCAAATTGATGATAATGTTGAAAGTACAGGAATGGAATCCCCCATTTCTTATTTTAAACAATTTTACGATGGGAAAAATTACTGGAATGATCGTATTTCAATCTAATTTGTACTCGGGTTACAACTCAACCCCAATAAGCCATTAGATTTAGACCGGCTTGAATTAGAACAGTTTCTTGGCATTGTGCTATATATGTCAGTTTTTTAATTTGCATCGCACTCGCTTCTACTGGAAGAGAAAAGTAGGGTTGCTCAAGTTGCTGACATAATGACGCGTACACGATGGGAGGAGATCAAATCTAAACTACATGTCAGCGACAATAATGACATTCTGATTACAATGATCCCGACCGGGATAGATTATTTAAAATACGCCCCCTTATTGAAATGCTACAAAGTAAATACAGGAAAAACACCTAAAGACCAAATGCTATGCATTGATGAGCAGATAGTGCCATTCAAAGGCAGGTCAGGCCTAAAACAATATAACCCCAACAAGCCACACAAAGTGGGGTTATAAAATTTTTGTTTTAGCAACACACAAGGCATGGTGCATGATTTTAGCGTTTACACCAGGCAAAATATATTACCCGAGCCTGATCACAGGACATTGGTGCTAGCTCCAATATTGTATTGCAGTTAGCCAGAAGCATTCCAAACAATAACGGCCACCTTCTCTTCTTCGATAATTGGTTCACGTCACTACTCTTATTAGCACAATTTAATTTTTCCCTTTATCTATTGATAATGTTCATAGGGGACTACATTGTTTTACCTGTACCATATAATGTAATTTTTCAATCCTTACCCGGGAATTGGGTAGGTTGCCATATTGTTTTGACTATTTGTGACGTCACCAAGTTTTATGTGTTTTATGTAGGTACCGTATGTGTGTTTTATGTGTAGTTTAGTGTATCCATTTATTTTTATACCCGCACACTCATAAAATGTAAATGAAAAAAATAAACATGCCTAATGCTTGAATTATAACGTGTTTTTTTTTTAATAATTGAATAATTGGTAATTCAATTTGCCAAAAAATGAGAAATGTAGTAGCCAATATATCAAAACTAATACCAATTCAAATAAAAACACAATTATGAAGAAAAAAAATTTACAAAAAATTGTTTTACATTGTCAAACACAAAAAAAACATTTATTTTGTAAAAAAAATTTTTTGCGGAAATGAAAATCCAAGTGTCCAGTATATCAAAATTGATATTAATATAAATAAAAAATCAATTATCAGTAAAAAAAAAAAAAAAAAAAAATGGCATTGTCAAAACTCAAAAAAGTCATTTTTCAATGCCAAATAATTTTTTTTATGATGTTTAGTTAATGTGGGCAGTAAGAGGTTTTAAGTTACACTTTACGGCAATAATCACGCTATATTGAATGTTTAAAACGAATATTTAATCAAAACTTCAACGTTTCAGAAGACTAGGCTTCCATTTTCAAGAAGAGTTGGTATAAAACAATAAAAACAAAACATCAGCAACACAATAAAAATATAAACAAACTTAACCGCCTTACAAAGGCAAACCAAATAGCAAGTACAAAAGCAAAACAGGTGCAGTGAAAACTTTTTAACCACATCACTGTGCTAAGCTCTTTGCTTGACTTCTAGTCACCCTTCTCTCAGGCTGATTCTGTTCTTCAACTGATGTTGTAGAATCGCTGGAAATTGTAGGACTTAAATGTTGACTTCTCGTCAACATTCTTGTAGGAGGATTCTGGTCAACTGTTGGCACGACTCTTGGACCATGTGTATCCAGCGCAGAGTCTGGATTATCTGTTTTATGGTTTTCAGGCACCAATCTATTTGCCAAAACAGGCTTCCAAGACTGGGCCAGACGTTTGCCATCATCTCGCTTGTTCAAGTTATGAGGGCGTTTTTCAATTTCTACTGCCTCTCTGACGATACGGCTAGTCAGATGGCTGATCATGGCAAGAGACCTCATTCCTTCAAAGTCTATCGAATGACCCTTTTTCTTGACATGTTGCGCCAAAGCAGAAGTGGTTTCCAGCTTGTTGACTGCAAGCATGTGTTCTTGTAGGCGCATTGACATGTTTCGCCCTGTCTGGCCAATATAAGTCTGGGAACAGTCTGCACATATATATATATATATACACGCAGGCAATTTAAAATCATATTTTTAAACTATGCTATTCGAGGGAGCATCAAATGTGGAAAATTTGTGCTACGTTTGTGGAGAACATAACGTCAATGCCAGTGCGCTTTGGATAGACTGTGACATGTGCAACAGATTGTAATGTTACGTACCTACGTACGGACCAATCAACCATTAATTCCGATAATCAATCAATTAATTGCTATCAATGCTATCAATTGCTCTTTCATCAATTTCAAAGTATTTGTCATACCAGTCTAATTAATTAATTAATTTAATTAATAATAAAGTCAGTCAAAAGCACCAACAAAACAACAACCTATTTTAAAATTTTATTTTATTATAATTTTATATTCATCATTTATATTTTCATAATTATAATTGTTAGTTTTATATTCATTTTATTCATCTGTCAGTCGGGCCAGTATAAAACATTAGAACTCGTAGCCCTAAAGCCCACATACGACCCCCAGTCTGACGACCAGGGTGGTAATCTAAACAGACCCCAGACGAACGGACTTCTTATCGGAAAGTTCCCACAGCAGTTTAGTCTAGACAAGACACCCTAACATAAACAAACAAACTCTTATCGCTACGTTCTGGAAAGTCAAGTGCCTGGTTCTCACGCACCACCGTGAGAATATTTACACCCTCGTAACCAGACGCTCGCTCACCAGAGATGATCCGGAAGACAACCCGCGCGATCTAGCGACACCAATCAATACTAAGCAGCAGTCACAGCATTGAACGCGGCCACAACTGTTATCGACATATCGACCGATCTATTGAACCACAAACCAACCGACGCCATCTAGCGGCCAAGCAACACAACATAAGCAGACAACAAAGAAGGGGGTTTACCAGCGACCTCCAAGTCTGGCTAGAGGTCACAGCTAGCAGACAGTCGAACTACATCTTTCAAGACAACAACACTCAAATTGTCAACCACGTAGGAATGTAGGCGGACGCGCGGAGGAACAAAGGACGACCTGAGGATGGCAACATAACAGCTACGTTCACCTGTTGGTGATGATTCTTCTTCTTCCTTCTCAACACTACGTTTAACAACACAAGATTTAACTTACCCAGATTACGAGGAGGAAGTTAAGAATAAAATGGATCATCCACCGTCAGTAAGTAACGCCTGGACGTAGGTCATGGATTCTAAGGCCTAGTCCCACCAACACTGCCTGTCTATGAAACATCTTTAAGGTAACAACAGCACAATCCTTACTCCACGTGAATTCTTGCCTATCAAACAACATCAACGTGTGACGAATCAATTTCATTCAATTTCCATTCAACTTTAATTCAATTTTAATTTTAACAAGTCAACAACTCAACGAACTTTCAACTTCAACAAATTTTAAATTACCTAATGTTTTTAACTTGCTGAATTGTACTCATAATGCAACCAAACGAACTCTCACTTTCAACAAACTTTACTGACTGACAGTCAATCCTAATCTCAATATTTTGTGTAGTAATTTTTGATAACTATATGCAAATGTCCTTTTCATTTTTATAACTTGTAACTTGTTTTTATTAATTATATAGGGCTATGACCATATTTTATTTCAGTTTTATCATTGAGTAACCCTCAAAATGTGACATCCTCTCACTCTATCTCACTAATAGTTACTAAGCTAGTAGACCTACCACTAGAATCTAGGCCCTAGGCCTAATTTAAGCCTAAGCCTAGACCGACAGGTGCTGCTGCTGAGCTGAGCTATGCTGTGTGGCCACCCCAGACTCACAGGTAACGTCATTATGTAAATTTAACTTGTCAGTTTTTCTTTTTATTATTGTGCTTTTATTTTTCACCTTCAAAATTATTCTTCCAATCACTTCTTTCAACATCCGAGTTGTTAGAATGGCGCCCAACCCGTGGTGCTTTCGATACTTTTTCATGACCGGGATTGATTAAACTTCAATTCAGTTGTTAGAATAGCGCCCAGACCGTGATGGGCACGATAAACGTGTTCACAATCCCAGATATAAAATAAAAAGATAGAGTGAGAAACACATTTTGAGAGGTAAGCCCTAACTAATTGTTTGTAAACATCAAATTTATACAATGTCTAATAACAACTTGGAATTTTCATGTAATCCTACTGTCACTGAACTGAACGCAGAGGACATGGACAATCAAGACAACCAACAAGGCTCAGACCTACATCGCAGGGGACAGACGGTGGAAAACAACACCTCACTGACTCCAACTAGCAACCTAACGACTCAACTTACACCACCCCACACAGAGGTGAACCTGCCCACACAATCAGGTAGCTCCACTCCTTTGGTTACTGAGCAGATAGGCCGAGTAAAGGGTGAGTCCAACCTAATATTGAGAATGCTATTCGAACAGATGAGAGCTGATATCATGACACAAGTAAACTCGAGATTCGATACTTTTGATAAAGAACTAAACTCAATAAAATCAAACATGACACATATCACACAACAGATAAATGACAATAAATGCATGCTAGACTCAAAAATAGAGGCAAGTAAGGTTATAAATAAACTTGATACAGATGATTCACTGAGAGATATGCAAGCAAGCATGGATAAGTGCACACAGGAAACAAAGGCTCAAATATTAAACTTAGAATCACACATAAAAATCTTAAAATCAGAAATAAACAACCTTGAACAAGTCATAACCACTAAACCACATTACACACCAAGTCAGCAGGTAGGTGGAGGCCTAAACCAAGGTTTAGGTGGAGGCCTAAACCAAGGTTTAGGTGGCCCTTCACAAACCATGCTAGAACAAACCCAGCTAATAGCAGCAGTAAGCGAGACTCTTCGCAGGGAAGGTGTCACCTACAGCGGAGGTGCACGCGGGCTTCACCCAATGGAATTCATCAACCGAATAGAAAACCAAATCAAAACTTTTCAAATACATTCTGAACACACTTACGGTATTGTACGGCAATGTTTGACGGATGTTGCGCAAACATGGGCTCTCGACAATAACTTCGATGACTACCACTCATTTAAACAATCATTCATAGACAAATTTTGGGGACCAGATCAGCATGCCACACTCATGAGAGAGATTTTCACAAATAATTTTCAAAACGACCATACAAATACAAATAGCATGGCTGTTTACTTCAAAAGATATATAAAATTTGTAAAATACCTGCCAGAACCAATGACAACTAAAGCACTTATTACGCAATTAATAACTCATTTACCGTACGAGGTAAGAATACTTTTAAGAACAACTAATCCGGAATACAAAGAATCAGACGTAATATCAATTCTTGAAGGGTATGATTATGAAAACTCAAACCGCGAAGTGCAGGCAACGTATCCCATTAAACAACAAAATACCACCAGTAGTAAACCACAGGAAAACTATGCAGGAGCCAAGTGAACGACGCTAGCTTGGTATCCAACACAGATAAACCCACGCGTCATGAAGTTAAAAAGCACACTTATATTTCTGAACAACAACAACAACAACAAAAACAAAAGCAATAAAAATAAATCCAAACAAAAATACACAACTAAACTTACTAAAGAATGAAGAAAACAAAAATGATAAACAACTAAAAGTGAAAGAAGATAAACAAATAATGACAATAAATAAAGAAAATTTGAAGGAACTTCTAAAAGAATTTGTAAAGAAACTAAGAAAAATGAAACAAAGTAAGAAACTAAGAAAAGAAACCAATGAAACTAAGCTAATAAAAGAAACTTTGATGCTAGAGAAAGAAACGATAAACAAAACTAAAGATGAAAATCACACACACTTAAATTTTAAATATAAAAACAAACATTTTGACACCCACACGCCATGTGACAGGCCAAAGCCTAAACATCGGCACAAACATTTCAAGCGAACCTCATTCACATTCAACAAAATAAAAGTTAGGATGAAACAATCGTTATTTCAAACTGGCTACATAATCACACCCGAATCACAAACATTTTTAACATAATCTCACATTTTAATTAAATTTAAACTTTCAACATGATTAAACGACGAAAATAATTTCCACACGAATATGACTTACGTACACGTACAAGGAATATAATTGCTCGGGGGGACTCGGCAGTTACCAGGGGGACAGGGAAGGGATAACGAGCTGGAAATTATGTCGACTTACGACCGCTAAGCGTTCCAGACAAATTCTTATTCCGTGACTCTTGGCCTGTGACGAGGTCTTCTCGGATAGCTTCTACGATTTCTTCACCGAAAGCGTCACGATAGCTTGAACACGATTATGATCACGAATGTACAATCAATACACGAACACGGATAGGCGTGCAATGATTTCTCAAGGATGCGCTCTAGCCAAGACGAGAGGGTCATTCGCAACGTCCTATAGAATAATAATTAATACTATCATATTAATCGCATATACTCGCATATACTCACTTTTCGATGTTCAGGGAACACGAACACACCAGTTGCTAGGTTACTATGTATCGATGACGTGCCCCATTGTGGACGAGGTGCATAGGACTAGTAGACTATTTGATTTTTGTATTTAGTAATTAGTTAACAATAGGTGGTGTGGTTCGAGATACCTTTTTGCTCGGACTCGCCTTATTAACGAGGACATAACTTTGTTATAGTCTTCACCTAATAAACTTAACGGAGAGAGAAGAAAGTAAGATAGCGTAAGAAACTGGGGGGTGGGGGGACAAGCTAGGGATTTAATATTTTTGTAAGGAACATATATTAGGTTTAGTTCGATTCATACGGAATCAGCCAATGATTGAGGTAGGTAGGTAGGTAGAATGCTCAGTATATCACCTCCTATTCTCTAACTTCCTACGACCAACATGTCTGACACTGACATCCTGACTCACGGATACAATCGACATAATTGACACCACAACAAATGACTATGACAATGACACGAACTTTCTTTTCATTTTATTATGTATTAACATATATTTTTGTAACATTGTATAACTTTATGTAATTTTGTAATAGCAATTAATACCATCACAACCACAGAATTATTCATTCTCGTTTATAAGATTAAAAACGATCATGAATAATTGGGGACTAATGTAATGTTACGTACCTACGTACGGACCAATCAACCATTAATTCCGATAATCAATCAATTAATTGCTATCAATGCTATCAATTGCTCTTTCATCAATTTCAAAGTATTTGTCATACCAGTCTAATTAATTTAATAAAGTCAGTCAAAAGCACCAACAAAACAACAACCTATTTTAAAATTTTAATTTTATTATAATTTTATATTCATCATTTATATTTTCATAATTATAATTGTTAGTTTTATATTCATTTTATTCATCTGTCAGTCGGGCCAGTATAAAACATTAGAACTCGTAGCCCTAAAGCCCACATACGACCCCCAGTCTGACGACCAGGGTGGTAATCTAAACAGACCCCAGACGAACGGACTTCTTATCGGAAAGTTCCCACAGCAGTTTAGTCTAGACAAGACACCCTAACATAAACAAACAAACTCTTATCGCTACGTTCTGGAAAGTCAAGTGCCTGGTTCTCACGCACCACCGTGAGAATATTTACACCCTCGTAACCAGACGCTCGCTCACCAGAGATGATCCGGAAGACAACCCGCGCGATCTAGCGACACCAATCAATACTAAGCAGCAGTCACAGCATTGAACGCGGCCACAACTGTTATCGACATATCGACCGATCTATTGAACCACAAACCAACCGACGCCATCTAGCGGCCAAGCAACACAACATAAGCAGACAACAAAGAAGGGGGTTTACCAGCGACCTCCAAGTCTGGCTAGAGGTCACAGCTAGCAGACAGTCGAACTACATCTTTCAAGACAACAACACTCAAATTGTCAACCACGTAGGAATGTAGGCGGACGCGCGGAGGAACAAAGGACGACCTGAGGATGGCAACATAACAGCTACGTTCACCTGTTGGTGATGATTCTTCTTCTTCCTTCTCAACACTACGTTTAACAACACAAGATTTAACTTACCCAGATTACGAGGAGGAAGTTAAGAATAAAATGGATCATCCACCGTCAGTAAGTAACGCCTGGACGTAGGTCATGGATTCTAAGGCCTAGTCCCACCAACACTGCCTGTCTATGAAACATCTTTAAGGTAACAACAGCACAATCCTTACTCCACGTGAATTCTTGCCTATCAAACAACATCAACGTGTGACGAATCAATTTCATTCAATTTCCATTCAACTTTAATTCAATTTTAATTTTAACAAGTCAACAACTCAACGAACTTTCAACTTCAACAAATTTTAAATTACCTAATGTTTTTAACTTGCTGAATTGTACTCATAATGCAACCAAACGAACTCTCACTTTCAACAAACTTTACTGACTGACAGTCAATCCTAATCTCAATATTTTGTGTAGTAATTTTTGATAACTATATGCAAATGTCCTTTTCATTTTTATAACTTGTAACTTGTTTTTATTAATTATATAGGGCTATGACCATATTTTATTTCAGTTTTATCATTGAGTAACCCTCAAAATGTGACATCCTCTCACTCTATCTCACTAATAGTTACTAAGCTAGTAGACCTACCACTAGAATCTAGGCCCTAGGCCTAATTTAAGCCTAAGCCTAGACCGACAGGTGCTGCTGCTGAGCTGAGCTATGCTGTGTGGCCACCCCAGACTCACAGGTAACGTCATTATGTAAATTTAACTTGTCAGTTTTTCTTTTTATTATTGTGCTTTTATTTTTCACCTTCAAAATTATTCTTCCAATCACTTCTTTCAACATCCGAGTTGTTAGAAGATGGTTTCATTTAACATGTCTGCCAACCAAATATAATCATTTGCATAATGAAAATGTAACTGGTAAAATAATAGAATATATATGTCCATTATGTGAGATTGAGATATTGAACAGGAAGAATTAGTTAATATCAGTTATAGGTCTCGAACATGTAAATAGTTATAACCCTTCGTATAAGCTAGTCCACTCAAAAGTAATTGCTAATGAGTGATTATTTGCCTAAATTGCGTGCCTGCGTAAATGTGATCACATTGCAATAAATTGTTAATAATATTATTGCAGACTTGTTGGTTTTTTATTTTACTTTGCAATCATTTTGACAATAATTAGCAGTTCGAAAAGTAAATCGATTATTGTAATTGGTTTTTGGTTTGGCTTACGTGAAAAACATGTTACTACTCACATTAATGTGCAAGCGTAATACAAGGCCTATAATGTACTGACATCACATAACTATATACTTTAATATGAATGAGAGTTGTCTCTGGGCTGGGTTTACGGAAGGGCAGCTGTGGCACCTTACACACTGAAACTTCCATCCACAACAATGTAATGACAGTTTACCACCTACCCCAGCCGTGTCAGTCCTCTAAAATTCTTATCGGGGGCTCCATCCCGAAACACCTTTTGACTGTTGTTCACACAATCACTGACCACGTAGATTTAAAAATTTAAAAAAAATGCAACGTGGAAAGAATAACAATGATTCGAGAGAAATACATGTCCTATTTACGAGAGCATTACCCAGACGTATACATACAACCCCCAGTATAAAACGTACAAGTCAAAAGCTAAACTTATAAGCTTATACCGTTCCACAATACAACTTTGTCTACCAAATTATAAAAGCGAACTAAATTATTCCAATGGTTTGAACACTGGGCAAGCAGTAGAAGTCGCATTTGAGTCTGCTGCGTCTATAGAGAGGAGGCTAACAGAGTCGGCTATGATACTTTGTAGATTATAACAGGATTTCAATGATAGTTAAGACAAAACCCGAAGGCTTCCGTTACCGTCTGCAAGAGGATGTTGAAAAAAGGCCAGAATTGTTGTGAATGTTTGTATCTAAATTAACTACAGATAAATCATATCCTCTTGCAAGTGAAAAGTCAAAGCGAGTAGTTAATTCAATATTTCAAGACATATGTTACGCCGTAACTAATGGAGCATAGAAAACACCCAAGCCTATTCTTTTGGGAACAACTACTCGTCATTTGACAGGCAGTGCTGTTGTGAGCTTATAACGATTATAAATCGATTCGGCCACTCATGTTATCATTCCACAGTCATAGAATCTATTTTTAACTAAACATGAAAAACTTCTCTTTAAAAATGTCACCCAAAAATTTCCGAAAGCTAGCCGAAAGTGTCACACTCACGGGCTTCTGTTTCTTAGCACGGGATCAGTAATTGGCTCAGTGAAGTAAAGAAATACCTTGAGAGCGAACTATTAATTTTTTTTTTTAATTTAAATAATAGAACAAAATAAATGCGTTGCAGATTTATTGCCGATGTATTTTGATTGGATATTGCTTAGGAGAGCGCCTTGAAGAGATCCTAGGTGTTATATCGTCTTTTATTTCGCGAAGTTTATTATTTTGCATGATACGCCATTCTTCGCACCACTTTTCTTTAAGTTTAAAATTAATCTGTCATAAATCTGTCAAGGGATAGCTTTCTGTTGTAAACGAAATAGTGGTATGCCACAGAGCAGCACATCTGCCAGCAGAGACGACCCGTGTCCTTTAAAGATAACAACTTTTTTGCAATTATGAATCTTTTAACCAAAACTGAAACAGTTTTTCGAATAGCCGTTTATAAACAGGCAATGAATTACAGATGCTAGAAACCATATTAGTGACATATATGATTCTTTTATATACAAGTCATTGAGATTAGTGGGAGGTGTTCTGACAGATGGCGCGAACTTTACATACAACTTTAACATGGACGGTGCAGCCATATTCAAATCTTCAAAGAACACCATGTGGCCAATTCAAGTCACCGTTAATGAGCTCCCTCCAAAAACACGGCATAATAACCCAATTCTGGCAGCCATGTGGTTCGGGAGACACAAACCAATTATGAAAACGTTTTTAGATAAGTTTGTGAGACAAGCTAAAAAATTGAGTACAATTGGTGTGACCTGGCAGAAGGGCGTCAACATTATTACGTCAAAGGTGTATCCATTAAGTTGTGCTGTTGACTCGGTGGCACGCCCATTGCAGCAGGCTAGCACCCAATTTAATGGATACATTGGCTGCAGTTTGTGTTATCATCCTGGGAAGATAGTGAATAGAGTTGTTAAATATGCCATTGATGTGCCACCATACCGTGACCGTTGCGATGAAGAGGAGCGAGACGACATGGAGCAAGCAGAAGTGCAGGGGTAGAAAGTTTGGGGTGTTTTTATCTGTATTCTTGGTCAAGCAGAACAAAGGAAAGACTCTTTTATATTATTAAATCAAAGTAGCCTCTGTTTGATTTGCGATCGTTTGATTTGACGTGGGGTTTCTCTGACGACTACATGCACGCTGTCTTGCAAGGAGTTACGCGGTAGCTCATGGAGATGTGGTCAGGAACGCCTCAGAAGCTTTACTATACACGAACTCCTAGGTAAAAGACAATAATTGAAGAAAGACTGTCCAAAATCCGACGGCGGCAGATGGTACATCGGACTCCTCGCTCTTTGAAAGACAAAGCAGATTTGAAGGCTGCGGAATGGCGCATGTGGCTTCTGCACTACTGCTTCCAAGATAAAACAATTTCTATAAGTGTGAGTTACCACTATGTATACTTCTTTGCCTGGTGGGGGTCCTACACGTAAAATACTAAGAACATTTTGCTCTCCTAAGCGAGCAATGTATCTACTTCTCCAAACAGAAGTGTGTAACCAGGACTTAGTCAATGCCGAAATCAAGCTTTGCACTTTTGTCTGCGACATGCAACTGAAATATGGCGATGCGGCAATGACCTTCAATGTACATTTGATGATGCATATTGCAAAATCGGTAAGAATGTGTGGTCCTCTATGGGCGACTTCTGCATTTTCTTTTGAATCGGCAATACACAAGTACCAAAAACTTATAAAAGGTCCTAAAGGAGTACTCAAGCAAGTAGTAAAGAAGACTCCGATGAATGATAGTTCGATATACATAAAAGCCCAAATAGGTTTGAACGAAAACGGAACCAATTTGTACAATGAACTAACAGGAATAGTTTCTCAAGGACAAAGAATTACACCACTGGGAAAAGGAAGACCATTCTTAGAGGAAGACAACATCGGCCAGCAAATAAACCTCCGCAATTACGATTCAAAATGGCAATTCTCTCGTCTTCGAGTAAGTGGACACACATTCTGTGTCAAAGACTACACCAGGGCAACAAATTCAAACGACTCATAATTCACAACACGCGATGGACGCTTCGGACAGATAAATAACATATTGCAGCTAACAAACGGTTCACAAGATACAGAATATTATATTATTCTATCTCTGTCCCATATTTAACCTGCACTATTCGGTAAATCTCTATTCTCCTATATGTACACTTACAGGGAATCGTTCGAAACTATCGTCGTTGTTCCAATGGACAGTGAAAACGCGGTTTGAGTTCCAATAAGCGCAACAAAGATATACGTTAGTAAATTTCCGAACTATATGGAGGTAAAGTAAAAATCCAGAATCAGAGTTTTGTGCGTGACTAGTCATCTATGGCTGGAGGCTCAGTAACCACCGAGAATCTTTGTGTTTTGTTATATACACATTTATATGTATATGTTGTTTTGTTTTGTTATTTATTTATTTATTTAACGTATATCCTATTCAAATTGTGTTGTTTGTGTTTGGTAGTAGATGGACGGAAATTGGCCATAGGGAATGGTTATCAAATAAAAAAATAATAATATAATACATATATAATAATAATAATAATAATAATAATAATAATAATAATAATAAATATAAATATAATATAATAATAATAAGCAGAAGCGATTCCAACTTTTGCCGAAGTAATCACATCCTTCGAAAAACTACGCTTTTATAATATGTACTTGTAATCGAAAGAAAAAAAGAACATGTCATTGCTTGTGAACTTTGAAAACTCCCTCTTCAAAAGTAGTTGTAGTAATAGTTATTAGGGTTTAAGGGCACACAACACTAAGGTTATTAGTGCCCGTATTCTCTTTCATAGTGACGTGTTATTTCATAAATCCTGTTGTACAGCTTTGTTGATTTCAGATATTTAAAAACATTGGAAATATTCTTAGATTTATCAGATAAAATTTCTTTTAAATTAGGGTTTCGTTTAAAATCATTCCTTTCGTCCATTTGTTGAGGACATTCTACTAAAATGTGCTTAACAGTTAAGATCTAACCACACTGCTTACACGGGCGGTGGATCTTAGCCTCTTAAATGGTATCCTTGAGTGAGATGTGTGTGTTCAATGCGTAGACGGGTCAGAACAGCCTCTCCTCGCCGAGAAGAGCGCCTTAAAGAGATCCAAGGTGTTGCATCGTCTTTTATTTCGCAAAGCTTATTATTTTGCATGATATACCATTCTTTGCACCATTATTCTTTAAGTTTAAGTTTAAAGAATGTTTTAAGATCAGGCGTTACAACTAAATGGCAATCAATTTGTTTTTTGTCGGTTGTGTCGATGTGTGTGTCGGTCGCATGTCGGTTACAAACGTCTTTTGTGCATTATTGGAATTCCAGTCAGCTTTATGTATACATAGCTTACTTTAAACGCAGTAGGCATCCAACCGGAAGTATAGATGCTACAGGTAGTGTTGTTCGAAGACTAAGAAGACCGCAAGGTGATAAATCGGGACACATTTTCCTGTGCGAAATAACTGTAAAGGATAATGTCTCAAAAAAGAAATATTCGGTTTGCAACATGTTGTCGGAAAGGCATGACACAAACAACATACATTACTGGTTAGCCAAATGGGTAAGAAGTGGGGCCATAATTCCATCGGAAATAGTTATGGATATGTCAGGAGCGCTTATGGCTGCGGTAGTAAAAGCCTTTACGCAATATTCCTCTCTGTATGACTATGTTCAAGAATGTTCAAAAATCCTCTTTTTTGAGGAAACCAGGCCAACGGTGAGTGTACCAAATTGTATCTTACGCTGTGATGTACCATACCATAAAGCTGAAACCCAGGCAAGTTCCTGGAAGAGCCTATTCCTATAAAATGAACTAGGCAGTTTACCTAAGCAGTATGGGTCGGGTTTTGCCCAATGGAAACATTCCCAAAAGGAAAGTACTAAAAGAAATTTTCACAGTAGCTAGACGAGACGGAGGAGATCCCATCGAGGGTGAACCAACAACAGTAAAAATACAAGTCCTTTTTTAGAGACGGATAGCTTGCAGGCTTCTTTTTTTTTTTTTAAAAGTGGGTTCAATGGGGGGGGGGAATCACCGAGGCATACCCCAAAATTTACTCCTTAGTCCACCCCCAACCGTCCCGAGACTTGGCTCGGATACAATTCTGGGGTCTGTTTAAGACCCTAGGATCGACACCTGAAACGCCGGCCGCGCGTCCCCTTCGTGTGGGGGGTCCCCAGGCCCCAACAGTTCAGGGTGCCCTCCTGGGGTTACCCCCACCAGACTTTGGCGATGGGCTTGGATACAAGCCCAGGTTTGGGTCATGGTTGACACACGAGCGCCTGTCGTCAGCGTCATCTTCACAGCTTTTTCACGTCAGCTGCTCCAACCGTGAGCATGATGCCGATTTCGGAACCCGGGAAAACGAAGCCAGCCCGGTAATACCCAGGCGATTCATACCACACCATGCTCCTGGTGGTGGGCTCGGATACTAGCCCCAGGGGATACCCTGGTCCGACACCCCCCAAAAGATTTGTATCTGTGAATGATCAGGGAAATACGTACAGAAACAAAAAATATTAGCCTCTTGTTTTTAAACGAGCTTTATTTCCCAATTTTAAAACAAAACACATATTAAAAAAATATTTTATTCCTTCAATTGAACAGCTTTGGTTGGATATTGCTTACGTCTCAATTTATGCAATTTGGGCTAATCGAGACGAAGGGAGGGAGTAAGGGGTGACGCGGGGGACAAGGGGGGGACAGGGGCCGTGTGGTCCATATGGGAGGGAGGGGGTTTCCCCCCCGTCGTGGTGTCTCCGTCTGTGTCATATCCGTCCGTGTTGCTTTGTCGTCCCGTCGGGGGGGGTAGTAAGGGGAATTGAAGACCCGAGCCCCATTTTTTAAATGAAAAATCCCCCATCACGGGGAAAACCGGAAGGTGCGGTTGGGGAATTTTTAAAGGCCCCTTTTTTTCCTTTAAAACAAAACACATTGGAGCGGGGCCCCACTTTTTGGGGCCTTGGCAATTTTCCTCCTTTGTTTTGGTGGGGGGGAATTAAAAGGGGTTTGGAGGGCAGAGTTGGGCCCTTTTTCCCCCCAAAAAGAACTCCATTCTCCAGCGGAAAAGGAAGGAGAACCTAACAAAAAAAATTAATTCAAAAAAGAAACCAGGGGGGAATCACCCAATTTGTTTTTGTGTTTATTCAAAACGGTGGCTTTAACAAGGCCCCACAACCCCAAAAGGAAGAAATGAGATATTCCCCAACAGAAAATGACAAATGGGGCTATCAAAGTTTTGGTATTTCAAGGCCCCCCCGGTTTTTAGGTTATTTGGCACCCCAGAGTAGGATGCCCGCCCAAAAAAAAAACAATAACAAAAAATCAAAATAAGTTACATATACAAAAAGTTTTCAGTTAAAAAAAGGTGAAGGACTGTGACACCAAGAAAATTAATAGACTGGCTTTTATTGCAATGTCACAATGTGAGGTAATTTATCGAGAATTTATTAGTAGTCCAGAGGGGCTACTGAAAGTGTTCCTGCCTGAAATCTTTTTAATCTTACTCCAGACTTTTGCTGCTGGAGTACGGCGAGTTATGAAAGATACGTACTTTTCCTACGATCTTTTACGAGACTCCTTTACAACGAATCTTGCTTTTGCTCTCAATTGGCTTAATAATTCCAAATTATCTTGTGTTGGAAATGCATTAAATCTCCTTAGCGCCTTTCTCCTGCATTTTATTGCCTCTTTACAGTCGTCATTCCACCAGGATACTGGAAGTCTTTTTGGGTGAATTGATGTTTGAGGGATTGTGGATTTGGCAGCTGAAGTCATAGACTCTGTGACATGGTTAACCTGATCCTGTATGTTAGCAAGTGCTTTATTGCTAAACACAGCAAGGTTTGATGCCTCAGTCCGCACGTTTTATGTCCCAATTTGGAGACCTTTGTCTTGGTTCTCCTTGATGAGTCATATTGACAAGTATGGGGAAAAGATTACTCCCACATACGTCTGGCCAGGAGGCCAAGTCTTGAAACCACTCGTTTCGAGTCGTGAAGTGAGTCAAGTCACCTCGTCGAAGTCGCGAGTGACTTGGCAATATCGAATAGGGTAGTCTTGAAATCCACCATTCGTTTGGAAACGACAAGCGAGTTGGAAATATTCCGAGTCGACTGATTTTTCGCGACTTGTAGCTCCGCCCCCACAGCTCATTGAACGACCAATCACAAACAGCGTTACATAAAAATTTCGATATAAATAATCGATGTTGTCAAGTATATCGCTGCTAAAATCGATTCGCGTAAAATTGCTTCAGCTGATTTTGCTGTCACAACACAACTACACATCACAAGCTTGAAAGACAGTCACACTTTTTTTTGTTATATTTTTGTTTGTTTTGTTATTGACGTAAGTTTTCAAGGGCGTAGATCTAACCCGTATAATATACTAGTATTCATAGATACCCTGTCAACATAAAATGCCGAAACATATCGCTAAGATTTCTTTTGGTCAACAAGACGCTTTAGTCTGTATGATGGAAGCAAATGCTCGGCTTTTCACAGGAAAACTTGATAATGCTAACACCAAAATTAGTAAAGACTTGGCATGGAATGAAGTTGCCGCGAACCTCAATGCCATGTTCGGTGCGACAAAAGACGTGAAAAACTGGATGAAGGTAAGTTGATGTAACATAACCTAAAATTAGGCTAGGGCCTAGGGTGTAGGCTAAGGCTAGGCCTTCCTAGGGCCTCCGCCTCTAGGCCTAGGGCTTAGCCTAGTTAAGATTGTTAGTTTGTCGGTTGTTAATCGCTTGAAAGTTATTCTGTAGGGTATAGGCCCCTAGTCCAATGTGGGAATTATCGTAAGCTAGGCTAGGCTAGGCCTACGGTCTAGACCTAGACCCCAACCGGGGAACAACTTGCCTAGGGCCTTCGCCTAGGCCTACCCTTTTAAAATCTGCCCTAGGGTCTAGGCCAACATAAATAATTTATCGTTAACTGCTAGCCTAGGGCCTAGACCTATGGCCTCGACCTACGCCCATAGATAGCTACTAGTATACCCTCCACCCACCTACGCCCTATCCTTAGTACAGGCTTTATTGTAGGCCGCCTAGGCTATAGTAATAATTTTGGTAAATTTTTTTGACAATTGTAGACGTGGGGAGACATGAAGAGCCTCGTGAAGAAAAAATGCCAGGCTGAACGATTGCGCTTATCAGCCACGGGCAAGCCAAGCGAGAGTGAAGGTGATGAGAAAGAGGAGATCGAGCCAATGACTCCTTTGCAACTGAGAATTGCCAAACTCTTGGGCCCAATCCCTTCAGGTGGCCACATCAAGTCAACGGAGAGTGCCATAGGGAAGCCAGCGGAAGTGTCTATGATACTTGACGTTGTGGTGAGTAACTTTTCGTAGAACACCTAGGGCCTAGCCCTAGCCTACTCGCCAATGCACTGTTGAACTCTTTTAAAATTTAACTTTATGGTGGGAAATAGGAATACCTAGGTTAGGCCTATTGATAGTCTAGGCCTAGCCAAGTGGAGATGAGAATTCAAGGTGGCATCAAGTTAATGTTTACAAATAAATATTTTTTAAATATCAAGATTAAAAAATGTGTTTCACAGGCTAAATATAAATATATAAATAATTGCCGTGAGGCATGGGCCATAAAACAAGCCGCTGGGCGCAATTGGTTTACAAGCTTCTTGAAACGGAATCCAACGTTGTCTATTCGCTTACCGGAAGCTACGTCTCTGTCACGATCAATGGCATTCAACAAACCTATAGTGCAGAAGTTTTAAGACAATTTGGAGTCCGTTTTAGCCCGTTTTTAGATGAGCCCAGGAAACATGTGGAATGTGTACGAAACAGCCTTGATGACTGTCCAAAAACCAGGAAAAGTTATTGCAGAGAAGGGTGCCAAGAAGGTGGGTCACTTAACATCTGGAGAAAGAGGAGAACTTGTAACTCTTTGTGTCGCTATTAGCCCTACAGGTAACTCGGTGCCTCCAATGTTGGTGTTTCCTCGTAAAAATTTCAAACCGTATATGCTGACAAGCGCTCCACCTGGAACACTTGGTGTGGCATATACAACTGGTTGGATGACAACAGAAAACTATATAGTTTGGCTCAAGCATTTCATCAAATGTGTACGCTGTTCAAAAGAAGATCCAGTCCTACACTACTACCGATCCTGGGCAAGGTGCTTGAAAGAATAATAGTCCCCAGGCTAGACAAAATGTACAAAGAAAGTGGACTAAGGGCAAGAAACCAGTGCGCTCATTGATTGCCCTAGCCAAAAACTCCTGGAAACACCACGATCATGTTGCCTGATTATTGTGGGTATACAATTCAGATATGCCTATTTAAACTGCAACACAAATATCCTCAACACTAACCAGACTATTTTTAAATGCATGAACAAACACAAAAACAGTTAAGCTTATTTTGTGGAACTGTCGAGGCTTTCATCCCACACTGAATAGAACCAAACACTTTCCGAACATCAACCCCTCAGGCTCAACGGGACAGGACAGACAGAGCACAACACTGAGATGATGAGCGCTTTCCTGACAAGCAGGGCAGAATAAAGAGAGAACTTAACCTAAACCAGAACAGACTATTGCATGAACCCGGTACCCAGGCAGTCCTCTCGGAGGAAGAAGAAAGCTCTCTGTGCGAGCACATTAAATGCCTCGCAGAGTGGGGTTTCCCCCTCAATTTACTGGATCTGAGACTACTAGTAAAGAGTTATCTTGACAAAAATAAAAGAAACGAACCACGATTCAAAATCAAATCGCCGGGCGTTGATTGGGCAAATGCTTTTGTCACTCGTCACAATACCTTGTCGAGGCGTGTATGTAACAATATAAACCCTCGTAGAGCAAAAGTGTCTCAGGAAGACATTCAAACCTATTTTGAACATCTTGAAGACATGGGGAACATTGATCCAAAGTTTATTATCAACTTCGATAAGACAAACCTTGTTGACGATCCTGGGAAAAGAAAGGGGTTTGTAAAACGAGGTCAAAAGCATTTTGACCTCATTATACCTTCTGCTAAGTCTGCAGTAAGTGTAATGTTTGCGGGGACTGCAAATGGAACACTTTTTTCCCCATATGTAGTATACAAGGCAAAGAACATGTGGGTTTCCTGGGCAAAAGGAGGCCCGCCTGGAGCTCGATATAATGCCAGTAAGAGCGGATGGTTTGACCTGCATTGGTTTGAGGACTGGTTTATGAACATTGTGGTGCCGTATTTTTTAAAAGAAGACGCAGATAGCCTGGCTGTAAAGTCGTCATTGAAGACAATTTGTCCTCGCACTTTTCGCCGAGGGTGCTTGAAGCTTGTGCAAAACATAATATTTTGTTCAAATGCGTTCCGCCGAACTCAACGCATCTTTGCCAACCGTTAGACGTTTCTCTGTATGGACCAATGAAACGGTACTGGCGTAACGTTTTAATGGCCTGGAAGACGAATCGAGCGGCGACTAGGGCAGTCATGACTAAATATGTATTTCCACGACTTTTGGCGAAGCTCCTCGAAAATATGAAACCAAACTTGCGCAACACTATTGTTTCGGGTTTTAAAAAATGTGGAATATATCCGCTGGATAAGAGCCAAGTTGTTAACATGTTGCCGTCAATTTGAGGGACTCTAACCACCACAATTCTTCCTGAAACTCCATCACCCAGTTCTGCCAGCACAAGCAGTAGATCGTCACAAACTTCCGAAACGGAAACTACAATCTCGGACTGTGTCCTCGAAATTTTGACAAAGCTGCGATATGAAAAAGACGAATCAAAGAAAAGAAAGAAGAGGGTAAATGTTGAACCTGGACAGAGTGTTACTGCTGACTACCTGGAAGCACCAGAGGCAGGCACATCAAAGAGACAAAAACGAGCTCGTCGGTGTCTTGAGCCTGAATCCGATTTTGGAACAGAGCGATACGAGGAATGACATTGGTGAACCCGAAGAGATGGAGACAGAAACATGCCCATCATGCAAGAGGAAGCTGGATCATAGCAATTCTCAAAAAAAAATACTGCTTCAATATTTTGTAGGTCAGTAATGATCATGAACAGGCTCGACTCTGAAGATTGGACATCAAAGCCAAATTCGATCAAAGCAATAGCTGCGGGGGGGGGGGGGCAGAATCGCAATAGTCAAAAATAGTCAAGGATGGTTTGATGAACATGAAGGAGTTCACAAATCTAACGGGCATTTGCAGGCGGCTTATGTGGCATTTCAAACACTCTGCAAAAGCTTGCAAATATCTTAGGAATGCCAACAAGCCCTGGGTGTACCAGAGCACATGCTCACTCAAGATGAGCCAACTAGGTAGAAATAGCACATATTATATGCTGAACCGATTACTAGAGCAACAAAAATTAATTGCAGTTGTCATGCCAGACCTTAAGTCAAGTAATGACCTAAATTTTGTCTGCTAGTGACTGGCAAACAATTGCAACCTACGTTAAAGTTTTAAAGGTGTTCAACGATGGTACGAAAATAGCCCAAACTCTTTATCTGTAACCGTGTCTGAAGTTATACTTTAGTTATTGTTGTTGTTGTTGTTTTTTTTTTCGCTGTTGCCGATGAACCAGCTTGCAGCACATCTCCAGAAATTTGATTTCTTGGTGACCACTTTGCTCGACAAATCCTTCCAGAACCGGCAAAGCGGTTAAGAAAAGTCTACCCTACTGTTACTGTGCAGGTTAACGGCACTCCTATCCAGTTTATAATCGACACTGGCACAAGTTGTCAACATTAATATCCACGTCCATTTTAAACCAGATGAAAAACATTCCGAAGTTTGATTCTAATGCCAACAAAAATCTTCCCTTATAACAGTGCTGAAGGCTTATCAGTTGCGGGCAAGTTTAATGCCACCACGAAAAAAGGACTGGCAAGGGAGAACCGTGCGACATAGTCCTCAATAGAATTCAGGAGCGGATCGCCGGTCTTCTTGGGGAGACACTCAAATCCATGGCACGCCACAAGGGGCAGGTCACACTACTGGCTGATGATGCTACAAGGACTAGTTGGGACGCACAATGCAAGGGGCAAGTCACACTTCTGTAAACTGTATTTGGAGTTTGTGACTCTATAGCAAAGCCACTGCTGCAAAATACAAATCAGTTCAATGGGAGGTATGGGTGCGGATATTGCCTTCATCCTGTAGTAATGGTACCACCAAAGGAAGGGGTGAAGTATGAGTGTACCCGCATGATGAGTAAAGGTACGTGATTTTCCGCGAGACGCAAACTCCCAAAATGCCGTACTGTGAATATAAGTTACTTCCTTGAAACGCCTCATATCCCAGATTCATTTGCTTTCCAACTTTGCAAAATGTTGCCAGTTGCACAATAATATAGACCAGACCCTGCAATATGTCGATTATTACAAATTTCGTTTCATGATTTATTTACATGAATTTTTTTGATATTGTTGAGACTGTATTATTGTTGGAAGTCCAATACTCCATATTGGCCAATATATTGATTTAACTTTTATGTTGAAAATTTGTGTTTTATAATTTCTTATAACACACTGATAGATAAACATATTTTCGATATTTAAACGTAAATAACAGAAACAAATCTTCAAAACAAACACAAACCATGAGATGATACTTCACCATTATATTGCATTTGCATGCAATACGATGCACAGGTCATTCGAATAACTTGCCGAATTCAATTATTCTTGTTCTAGAAGCAATTAATAATATCTATAACAATTAATCATTGATGTTTTTTTAAATAGATGCACACGTATATTTAGCATGCAATTGTTTGTTTGGTGTTTTTGGTATTTTGATTCCGGTGACTGAGCTTCCGCAAATGCCACCTTTACCCCTTTGACTCGGCTTTGGCTTTGCGGTGGCTGTTAGCCAAGGTGGATGAAGTTCCGGACACAACTACTGAATTTAAAGAGCATATGTCGCAAAGACTAGCAATCAACGTTAAAAATTCCACCAAAGAAGTTATTACTGCATGGCCATTTTTTGTAGTTAGTTAGTGGGGTTAAAGGGCACACAACAGTTAAGTTTTCAGTGCAAATCATTTTTTTTTCTTTTTTCTGGTTGCTATAATAATAAATATAAATTTCAAATTAAATAAAAAAGGTTTACTTTGTGTAAGAAATTAATACCGCTGTCACTTGTCGTGGAATTATCCAATAACATTTCTTTCAGGGTAAGTTTTATTGATTGATTTGATATTGCTTAACGTCTCATATTTATGCAATTTCCCGGAACTTCCGGTACACTTTTCTGGGACGTCAAAATGTCGGCTTCGTTTGTCTCCAATTTAAACATCCAAAATGGACCAGATTGTATAAAAAGTTCTCGATTTATTAAAAATAAATGTTTATATAAATAAAATAAAATGCCAAAATGCAAAAATGCCTTAACACCCAAAAAGCCAAATGACCAAATGTCCCAACCCACTCGGTCCCGCCCGGATCCGTCGTACCGTCTGCCCAGCGGAAAATTAACCGACCCAAAACCCCCTCTTTTCCTGAAATGACCATTTTTTCTTGTCCGCCACCGTGCTTCGAAAATAAACGGTCCAAAATGACGTCATTATTTTTTTCCGTGTAGCCAGTGAAATTCCACAGGCCCAACAACCATACACGAGCAAAGGTGCGTCTGGCCCGGGCGCTACGCGCAAGGACACTTGGGCCGTTTTTTAAAAGGCTATTATAGTAGCGACGAAGTAGCGATAGATTCTGATATAACGGTTATAAATTTAATAAATAAATTTTATTTAGAGTCTACCCACTCAGTTATATTAACTGATTTTCAGTGGGGGTCTTTAAATCAAAGCAACTAAGCCAACCCTGCAGGCCCCGACGCAATCGACGAGTGAGCAATAACCAACCAAAGATCGATATTTTTAATAGGAAATATAGCAATCAGTGGTATGGACAGTGCGAACACCCGCGAATCAATGCCAGAATCAACAAGGCCGATTCAGAACAACTCTGAAATTTATTATGTGCTTCGTTGCTAGGACGGCTCCAAAGTCACCGTTTACAAACTCCTAAGACAAGAACTGATGGACTTAAGTCCAAATCAGAAGTTAAAAAACTTCTGACTTTGAGCGGGAATCGAACCCTGGACCTTCTGCATTGGAAGCAGATACGCTAACCACAAGACCAACGAGCCACACACAAGACAAACGAGCCACACACAAGACCAACGAGCCACACAAGGTGAACGATATTATTTTACAAACTGTACAAATACCAGTTCTTTCTAGTTTTGTAGTTTGAAATGTCCAGAAAACCGAATCTCAAAAGTAAATTTCGCAGTAGATGTGCACGCTACACTATAGTCAAAAACCGAAATGCCGCCGATAGTGCACGAGGTTATGTCCCACCTCAAAAAAATCACAATTAATTTTTCTCCTTTATTGGCCCTCTTTCATTCTGAAAACGTTTCAGCCATGTTCTTTCGTCTTCCAAATTATCGGCCGGAGGTGGCTACAACAGCCACAATTAAATAGATTAAAGAGGAAGAAACAGATCAAATTAGGGCCAAAGGAGGAAGGAACTTAAGGAGACGGTTGTACAGAATCACACGGGATATGTATAACATAATGTATCGACTGATAATCACAAACTTTTCCACATTTCTATAGCGGGGAATTCTCCTACATTGTGAGGTGATCGGTTCTTGAGGTACAGTATGGTCGACACCCGAGTAAAAGCCAATTTGTAATTTTCAGTAAAGTTAGTTAGTTGTTGGGGTTTTAGGGCACAAAACAGTAAAATATGTGTTAACCATGGATGCATGTTTGCAATGGGGGGCACTGTTCATTGATTTGGCTGCAATGACACGCAGCCGCATCTTTTATTTATTATATTATATATTATTATATATTTATTTATATATATATATATATTATATTATATTATAAATTAACTAATTTATTTTCATTTCCCAAGGACACCAATGCATGGTCAGAAGTCATCAAAAGTCTGGAGACACCACTCAACCCAGTTGTTGCTTTGATTGGTAATGCTTACTTATTTACATTTAAAATTATAAAACACATATTAAAGAGTTTTGTCCCTCTTAGCTTAAATGGTAGAAGCGTTTGCTCCGGGTACGTAGAGGTGATGTGTTCAATTCTCAATTTGAAAAAAAATTATAGTCTTATTATTGATGTGCTGCATTCTTGTCTTTATCCTCGCAGGCGTGTACTACTCCTCCAATAAATGGCACATTTGTAAAGCATTCACACACCTTGCAATTTTACAGATTGTTTTAATAATTGCATGTTAGGAGGACTGGAATTTTATTTTAAGTGCTGTTTTTATTTTATTTTTTATTTATTTATTTAACGTCTATCCTATTCTGTTATAAAACTGATTTACAAAGGAGGACAACAATCACTGCATTGTATGCTATGTAATATCAGGTTCAATTAGAGATCCCCTTCTAATTTTCCCTCACACCTCACAAACTTAACCCTTTTAAGAATCAACCATGTTTTCTGTATAGTACTATAGTGTAAAATATGAACCCACCAAATTATCAGCAGAGTCCTGTTTAGCAGTTAATTGGTTCATACACATTATAATTTTCCTAAATGGTTGGTTTTTCTTGGGCCTTTGAAATAGCATCTTCATCTACACTTAATAATTAGTTAGTTAGTTATTAGGGTTTAAGGGCACACAACACTAAGGTTATCAGTGCCCGTATTCTCTTATATAATGGCATGTTATTTTTAAATCTTATTGTACAGCTGTGTTGATTTCAGGTATTTAAAAACATTGGTTATGTTCTCAGATTCATCAGATAAAATTTCTTTTAAATTAGGTTTTAGTTTAAAATTATTCCTCTCGTCCATGTGTTGAGGACATTCTACTAAAATGTGCTTAACAGTTAAAATCTCACCACACTGCTCACAGGGTGGTGGGTCTTCACCTTTTAAAAGGTATCCTTGAGTGAGATGTGTGTGTCCAATGCGTAGACGGGTCAGAACAACCTCTTCGCGTCGAGAAGAGCGCCTTGAAGAGATCCAAGGTGTTACATCGCCTTTTATTTCGCGAAGCTTATTATTTTGCATGATATGCCATTCTTCGCACCACTTTTCTTTAAGTTTAAGTTTAAATAATGCTTTAGATCAGGCGTTACGACTAATTGGCAATCAATTTGTTCTTTGTTGCAAGCTTCTTTGGCACTTTGGTCGGCGAGATCATTTCCTAAAATACCAGAATGGCCTGGCACCCAACAAAAAACTATTGATTTTTGTTTTGCACCAAGTTTGGACAGTATAAGGTGTATTTTACTAACTAATGGGTGTGTAGTGTAAATTTGGCAAATAGCCTCTAGGGAACTTAAAGAATCCGTGCACACTAAGAATTTGGAGTCCTTGTTATCAAGGGCAAACAGGAGGCTTTGTAGAATTGCAAACAGTTCTGCATTGTAGACACTGTATATGGAGTGGAGTTTAAAACTGAAGTTGTTGCTCTCCGTTGTAAAGGCAGAGCCAACTGTTTTGTTAGTTTTGGAACCGTCTGTAAAAATATTTTTGAAATCCTTGTAGTTGTATCGGATTTCGTTGAAAAGTGCTTGATATTGTGTGTTTGATGTGGTTGCCTTTTTATATTTTGTCAGCTGTGTTATGCAACATGGTTTATTAAGTGTCCAAGGTGGGATTGCCCCATTTGATTTGTAGAAAACAAGGGGAAGTGTTATGTTTAAGGCTTGCAGTAATTCCAGGGAGCGGATGCCCACTGGTCTTGAGGCCTTCATGTGAACTTCATACCGATTTTGAAATGGAGGGTCAAAAACTGCTTTATAGGCTGGGTTTGTAGGGGAACCTTTTAATGAGGCAATATAATTAAGCATTAGGTACTTTCTTCTAGAGGACAAAGATGGTTCTGCAGACTCACATAGAAGACTGGGAATAGGGCTCGTACGAAAAGCTCCTGTGGATAGTCTTATACCGGTGTGGTGAACTGTATCCAAAGTCTTAATATAAGAAGGCCTAGCCGAATCATAAATAAAACTGGCAAAATCTAACTTGGAGCGGATGAGGGAGCGATATAGATGTAACAAGGTAGTACGATCAGCTCCCCAATTAGTATTGCTTAGCACTCGTAGAATATTTAAAGCTTTTAAACACTTGGTTCGTAGCTGCTGGATATGGGGCTTCCACGATAACTTTTTATCAAATAACATTCCCAAAAATCGTGCAATTTCGGCAAATGGTAAGGCATGGCCAGGAGCAGGGTCGGGGAGGCAAAAAAGTCTATCAAAATCACCCGATGATACAGTATCATCAAAAAAGAAGAGGAGATCGAAAGACACGTCAGGAGGAAATCAACCGATAGGAATAACCCTATTGAAGTCCCACGATACCACATTAGGAGGTCGATCCACCGCCGCTGGCCATCGCCACGAATTGGTATCGCCCGATCAAACGTCACTCGACGTCGAAATTTCCTATGTCGAATCCAAGTCCGAACGCACGTCAGGAGCAGTGCCGGTGAGGGAAACAAGTCTATCAAAATCACCCGATGATGATGCCGCATTATCCAAAAAGAAGAATAGTTCGAACCAAATTTCGCCCGAGGCCGATACCGCATTAGGAGGTCGATCCTCCGCCGCTGGCAATCGCCACGAATTGGTTCATACTCCCGACACGCACTTCTTCTACTCTACCTCTAACACTTCCGACTCCGAGTCCGACGCCGACTCCACTCGTTCTTCTTTACCCGGACAGGATTCGACCGATCAAACGTCACTCGTCGTCGCAGTTTCCGAAAAGAAAAACAATAATAAAAAAATGAAGCTCGTCGATGTCGATCCCTCGTCCGAACTCACGTCAGGAGCAGTGCCGGTGAGGGAAACAAGTCTATCAAAATCACCCGATGATGCCGCATTATCCAAAAAGAAGAATAGTTCGAACCAAATTTCGCCCGAGGCCGATACCGCATTAGGAGGTCGATTCTCCGCCGCTGGCCATCGCCACGAATTGGTATCGCCCGTTCAAACGTCACTCGTCGTCGAAATTTCCGATGTCGAATCCAAGTCCGAACGCACGCCAGGAGCAGGGTCGGGGAGGCAAGAAAGTCTATCAAAATCAACCGATGATACAGTATCGTCAAAAAGAAGAGGAGATCGAAAGACACGTCAGGAGGAAATCAACGATAGAATAACCCTATTGAAGTCCCACGTACCACATTAGGAGGTCGATCAACCGCCGCTGGCCATCGCCACGAATTGGTATCGCCGTTCAAACGTTACTCGTCGTCGAAATTTCCGATGTCGAATCCAAGTCCGAACGCACGCCAGGAGCAGGTCGGGAGGCAAGAAGTCTATCAAAATCAACCGATGATACAGTATCATCAAAAAGAAGAGGAGATGAAAGACACGTCAGGGGGAAATCAACCGATAGGAATACCCCTCGTGAAGTCCCACGATACCACATTAGGAGTCGATTAACCGCCGCTGGCCATCGCCACGAATTGGTATCGCCCGATCAAAACGTCACTCGACGTCGAAATTCCTATGTCGAATCCAGTCGAACGCACGTCAGTAGCAGTGCCGTGAGGAAACAAGTCTATCAAAATCACCCGATGATGATGCCGCATTATCCAAAGAAGAATAGTTCGAACCAAATGTCGCCCGAGCGATACCAGCATTAGGAGGTCGATCCTCCGACGCTGGCAATCGCCACGAATTGGTATCGCCCGATCAAACGTCACTCTCGTCGCAGTTCGAAAGAAAAACAATAATAAAAATGAAGCTCGTCGATGTCGATCCCTCGTCCGAACTCACGTCAGGAGCAGGGTCGGGGAGGCAAAAAAGTCTATCAAAATCACCCGATGATACAGTATCATCAAAAAAGAAGAGGAGATCGAAAGACACGTCAGGAGGAAATCAACCGATAGGAATAACCCTATTGAAGTCCCACGATACCACATTAGGAGGTCGATCCACCGCCGCTGGCCATCGCCACGAATTGGTATCGCCCGATCAAACGTCACTCGACGTCGAAATTTCCTATGTCGAATCCAAGTCCGAACGCACGTCAGGAGCAGTGCCGGTGAGGGAAACAAGTCTATCAAAATCACCCGATGATGATGCCGCATTATCCAAAAAGAAGAATAGTTCGAACCAAATTTCGCCCGAGGCCGATACCGCATTAGGAGGTCGATCCTCCGCCGCTGGCAATCGCCACGAATTGGTATCGCCCGATCAAACGTCACTCGTCGTCGCAGTTTCCGAAAAGAAAAACAATAATAAAAAAATGAAGCTCGTCGATGTCGATCCCTCGTCCGAACTCACGTCAGGAGCAGTGCCGGTGAGGGAAACAAGTTTATCAAAATCACCCGATGATGATGCCGCATTATCCAAAAAGAAGAATAGTTCGAACCAAATTTCGCCCGAGGCCGATACCGCATTAGGAGGTCGATCCTCCGCCGCTGGCAATCGCCACGAATTGGTTCATTACTCCGACGACGACACTTCTTCTACCTCTACCTCTAACACTTCCGACTCCGAGTCCGACGCCGACTCCACTCGTTCTTCTTTACCCGGACAGGATTCGACCGATCAAACGTCACTCGTCGTCGCAGTTTCCGAAAAGAAAAACAATAATAAAAAAATGAAGCTCGTCGATGTCGATCCCTCGTCCGAACTCACGTCAGGAGCAGTGCCGGTGAGGGAAACAAGTCTATCAAAATCACCCGATGATGATGCCGCATTATCCAAAAAGAAGAATAGTTCGAACCAAATTTCGCCCGAGGCCGATACCGCATTAGGAGGTTGATCCTCCGCCGCTGGCAATCGCCACGAATTGGTATCGCCCGATCAAACGTCACTCGTCGTCGCAGTTTCCGAAAAGAAAATCAATAATAAAAAAATGAAGCTCGTCGATGTCGATCCCTCGTCCGAACTCACGTCAGGAGCAGTGCCGGTGAGGAAAACAAGTCTATCAAAATCACCCGATGATGATGCCGCATTATCCAAAAAGAAGAATAGTTCGAACCAAATTTCGCCCGAGGCCGATACCGCATTAGGAGGTCGATCCTCCGCCGCTGGCAATCGCCACGAATTGGTATCGCCCGATCAAACGTCACTCGTCGTCGCAGTTTCCGAAAAGAAAACAATAATAAAAAATGAAGCTCGTCGATGTCGATCCCTCGTCCGAACTCACGTCAGGAGCAGTGCCGGTGAGGGAAACAAGTTTATCAAAATCACCCGATGATGATGCCGCATTATCCAAAAGAAGAATAGTTCGAAACAAATTTCGCCCGAGGCCGATACCGCATTAGGAGGTCGATCCTCCGCCGCTGGCAATCGCCACGATTGGTTCATTACTCCGACGACGACACTTCTTCTACCTCTACCTCTAACACTTCCGACTCCGAGTCGACGCCGACTCCACTCGTCTACTACAGTCTGCCTATCTTCCGACGAAGCGAAGAAAGAACCACGGACAACGTTGCTCCGCCCGAGTTCGCCAATAAGTAACGAACAATATTTAAAGATATAAATCCCTTATCGTACTAGAACCCTCATTGTTATTCCAGTAATAATCACTCTGAGAAAAAACAAAGACCATTATGAATATTTCTATTAAACCGAGTGATAGTGACCCACATTGTCTGCTCCTATCTGACTCGTCAAACCCCGATATCGCGTACCAATTGGAAATAAAACCAACTATCGATGCCGAAGCGCCAACCCTTACCGTCGAACCCTTACCTGTAAATGGTCAACCAGATTTTCAAACAAAATTCAAAAATGCAGTCAATTTCGCCCACAACCATGCTATAAAACTCTACCATAATGTATTGTCGAATGTAAAACAAATACAGAATCAAAAGCATTTGAAACACTTCGATCTAATTTCATCAGTAGGTACGAATTAAATCAAAGAATGCCCTCAACTAAACAAGAGCCCTCCACAAGCAAAGAACCAGAACCCTCTCTGGCCAAAGAATGGTCTTCTAAACTTCCAACCTTTAATCCAGACGACAACATTTACAAAAGCGAACACAAAAGCAATAACATAATGTGCAGGTCGGGATTAAGGAATAATCCACGCCAAAGGGTAAATAGCACACATGTGGTTTTAGTGATTGAGAATTTATATCCAGTTTCAGCTGACCGTCTCTCAAGGCGCTTTATGTTTAGTTGTAGTTGACGTTCAATCGAACTCAAATACGAAGCTCGGAAGTAAATGGAAAAATCATCTACAAAAAGTGATGATTCGACTGGCTTTTTTATATGTGAGGTAATACTGTTGATAGATATAGCAAAACAAACAACACTTAAAACTGATCCTTGTGGAACTCCGTTCTCTTGATAAAAAGGTCTAGATAAAATATATAATATATCACTGCATTGTATGCTATGTAATATCAGGTTAAATTAGAGATCCCCTTCTAATTTTCCCTCACACCTCACAAACTTCACCCTTTTAAGAATCAACCATGTTTTCTGTATAGTACCATAGTGTAAAATATGAACCCACCAAATTATCAGCAGAGTCCTGTTTAGCAGTTAATTGGTTCATACACATTATAATTTTCCTAAATGGTTGGTTTTTCTTGGGCCTTTGAAATAGCATCTTCATCTACACTTAATAATTAAAGTTAACAGTACATAATTTGAAATCATTTAATTTATAATCAAATTTTTCCACACAATTCTTTTTTTTTTCCAGGGGGATAAAATGTGTGTTTATCATCAACTTATTTTTTTAAAATTAAGTTAAAAAAAACCCAAAGTTTTGATGATCTATGGGTCAACACCACGGCGAAAGGGGAAAGGGGGGGCCATTTTCAAAAGTAGAAAAAAAAGTCACGCCTTTTGAGTCCCACGTGACAACTACCGAAAAAACTTATTTCCGACCACCTAGAAATTAAAAAACAGTCCAGAAAAAACGAAAATTAAACACTCGTTTTACTTCGCCCCGTTGCGGCAAAAATTCACGGGGGGTTTCCGGGGTACCGAAATTTTTCAATACACGTGGCGTGGTTTTTTGGGCGCCATTAACACGGGACGCCACAACCACCGTTTGGGGGTTTAAAAACCACAATGGTTAAATAACTTAGGCCTATTATGCCAGCCTTTTAGTTACTTTTTTTAACTTTTTTTTATTAGGCCAAAAGGTTCTGTCCCTGGGCATACGAAAAGTATTATGTTACAATTAAAAATTTGGTCGGTGAGGCAGGAATTTGTAACCAGATATTGCTAACATAACCAAAAGATCCAGAGCGCGCTTTTGTGGATCAGAGATACTTTAGGGTATGGACGAGCGAAAAACTATACCTTAAGTGTATTTTCCAAACAAAGTGCTCTTTAAAACTATTATTATTAAGTTACGTCGGACGTCCAAACTCTCCATTTCCCCGTTTGTTTGTAAATTAGATTGTATTTTTCATGCCTTTCGTTTTTTTTATATTTATATTTATACTATCGCTGATCATGTTTATGTCACGAATTTTTTGGTAGCACTACTAGTATTTTACCAAAACGACTGATTTTTTTTATGATAACTCAAACTGTGACTCGCGTGTAAATATTTTACAAAGCTGTGCTTACATAAATGGATTGAAAATTTTTTTTACACTGTTGGTGTATCAATGCAAAAATAGACACTCAAATTGAAGCCGAAAGGAAAAAAAGTGCATTTCATAGTTTTCCAAACCAAATAAATCCCTTTCTTTTATAAAAAAGGGTTTTTTCAAAAAGGTTGATCCAAAACTTAAAAACCCCAAATAAGTTTACAGTTGTTGTTCTACCCCTTTACAGAAGATGATTAGATTAACAACCCAAACCCAAAAGCCACCCTTTTCCCAAAACTCAAAAAAAAACCAATACTTTGTAAGACTGCAACCCCTTTCAAAAATATGGGGGGGGGGGGGGGGGGGGGTGAAAAAGTTTCCCCTGTTATCAAGCGTCAAAAATCTAAAACCTACAAAAGTAAACATTCCATAAAAAACACAATGGAAAAAAGTTGGAAAAAAATTATGATGGCATTTTTGTATTGGTTTGTCTGTAAATATTTTAAATTTGTGACTGCGCACAAGTCTATGGATCGCCTTTTCCCTGTCGGAGAAATAATATTGTTAGAAAACCCCATTTTAAGGGTAAAAAAAATTTCATCCTAGTAGGTAGTTTTACAAGCCGGGCGGGTTTTTTTTCCCTGGTATGGACCTCTGCCGGGTGATCGGGGTGGGCTCGTCAGGGGCTCTCAAAACATGAGCCCTAAAACCGCCTGGTGGCGAGCATTGTAGTCAGTTTCGGTGGGTTTAAACCTTTAGGCCCTATTAGGGTAAGCTAGCGTGGTCGAGCCCACCCCCTTGCTGGTCCCCAGTCCACTGCTTCCCGCTGCTGGTCAACCCCTTGGTGGGAGTCATCACTGTTTAAACAGGAATATTCATTTATTGTTCCTAGAATACGGGAATCTTAATCATTCATACTTTCATTCTCACATCTTTACTTTTTTTTTTCATTGACTGGAAAAAATGTCAACGTTTACTGAATAAATGGATATGTTGAGGGTAATTTTTAAAAATTTTACAGTATTCTTGATGTAGAAAACCATAAATATTGTGCTCTTGCATTTTTTATTGCCAATCTATCAAATCATAATAAAAATTTGTATAACAGTATAGGGGGCCGGTAGCAGTAACCCCCCAATCTCGATTTGAGCGTTTTCCCCCCTTAGGCGCATACCTGCAACTTTCGTGGCGAATAGCAGAAGGTTCTGCACGTACGAATCTAGTCGCTGCTTTCCAGAGTATGCGCCATTGATACATTGATGAAAACCATCCAAGTTTCGTTTTGTAAACACACCGATCGTCAACCGTTCCTCAAGATGCTAAGCGATCAAGGGGGACTGTTGATGATGAAAACAAAACTCTTTTTGAGAGTGACTGCAGCGATACCCCGAGCGGACCGACACCCTTAATACCCTCCCACCGGCTTCTACCCCTGTGACGCGCTCGCTGTAAAACATGCCAACTAAACGTACCCCCCGATTTTCGTTTACAGCGAGAGCCAGGGAAAAGAACCTAGCCTCCAGGACAAAACTCGTGCCAAACCAACCCCATTTTCGTTAGGTGCAGTGATCCCACCTGAATACATGGGCCCTTTAAACCCCCAAATGCCCTCAACACACGAATAAGGCCATAGCATGACACCCAAGGCGGGCAACATCGAAAAACCAGGGCCCTACATCTGTATCTCACAACCTCCCTTTCAACAAATTCTACCAGGCCAGTTTTGGAGACCCTCCCTCCCCAAACTGCAACAAACATGAATTGAGGAAAAACCGGCTCACTACTCGGGGTTCCCCCAAACCCTAAACACCTTGGGGTGTACTACACTGCCCCCCCCCCCTCCTATTTCCCACCACCCCCCCCCACTGGCGGGGTCTTGAAAAAACGGATATAAGCTTAAAGCCCTATAGCCGGGTAAATCGCAAAATTTGAGGCCGAACCTAGGAAAAATAGCAACAGAAGACTTTTTGGTATCTTTGGGATTCAGGAAAAAATCTAAATACCTTTAAAAGAAACAAAAAAAATCCCCAAAAGGTGGGTGGGTCTAATCACCCCCAAAATGAAAATGTATTTTTGAAACCTTTTTATCCAGGGTTTTAAATAAAAAGGATTTTTAAGGGTCTTTCAAATTAAAAATATTTCAATTGTTAAAAAATTTTTTTTGTGGCCAAAAGGGGTCTGAAGGTCAATTTGGATTTTTTAAAAAATTTATTTGGAAAAAACGTTTTCCTCTTGGCACAATATGTTTGGTGATTGTCCATTGTTGTAAATAATTATAAATAGACCACAATTTTGAAAAGGGTTTATGTCAACAGGGCAAAAAGGGGTTTTTATTTATTTATTAAATTTATTGAATATTGCTTTACGCTCATATTTTGCATTTTGGCTATCGAGACAAGGGGGGGACGTAAGGGATACGGAGGGGCAAGGGGTACGGGGCATGTGCGGGTTAAACCAGCCACAACGTATGGGGGGGCAGGGTTCCCCCACGTCGTGGTCGTCTCCTTTCTTTTTCAATCCGCCTTTTTTTGTCTTTGTCGTCGCCTCGGGGGTAGTCAAAGGGGGAAAGGGGAATTTTCCCCGACGACGACCCAGAGCTCGCCATTAGTTTCAGGGAGTGAAACTCCCCTATTCACGGGCCAAACCGCGAGAAGGTGTCGAGTTGGAATTTGAAGGCCCAGAAAAAGGTTATTATTACCATCTGTAGGGCCATGAACCTACGAGTATGAAGTCAAAAATCATTTTACTTACGTTTAGGCGCAGTGAATCTTGTTACATATAATAGGGCTAAAATTTCGCAGATAGGGGTTTTCTCACGTACACGCATCGGGGACTATTTTTTGGGGTACGTATGGATCAAAACCACACTTTAAAAATTTTACTGAAATTTTATTCATGATTCCCTTTGATAATTTTTTCCACCAAATTTTCCACCCCTAAGTAGTAACATTGAGGTTGTCTACGGGAAGATACTACTTCCAAATGGGTTTAGAACATGGGCATGAAGAATGTGGATAGAAAAAAGAAAAAGTTCATAACAGTAGAAGATAATTTCTACTATTGATATGGCAGACATAATTTTCTTGGTTACCTAGCCCGAGTTACAGGTAAGAAATCGTATTGCTTTAAAAATTTTAATGGATATTGAGTAAAAAAAAACCCTTTAAACCCTTGTCAATAGCCCCCCTTTGGGGGCCCGGAAAAACCTGACTTTCTTAACTTAACCCAGGGTTACTTTTTGCCAATCAGTGGGCAGCAAATTTAAAAAATAATTTTGAGGGGGCTCGGGTGGAAGACATTTTTGAAAGAAAACTAAACTGAGAGTACTTAGGAAGTACCCGGTAAACGTTTTATTTTTTAGTATATTAGTATAATAGTTTTAGGGCGCTTTAACAAATAAAAATTATTCGCACCTCCAAAATAAAACAATTTTTTTTAATTGAGTTACCGCCATGATACTTCTTTTAGGGGAGGAACGTAAGGGGAAGACGCGTGGGACAGGGGGGGCAGGGTGTGTGGTCAAACCACCACAAGCTATGGGGAGGGCAGGGGTTCCCCCACGTCATGGTCGTCTTCGTCTTGTCTGTGTATCTGTGCGTGTTTCATTGTCGTCGCCTCGGGGGGGTAGTAAAAGGGAAGGGGAAATTCCCCGACACGACCCGAGATGCTATTAGTTTCGGAGTTTTAAAAAACTCCTACTCACGGGGCCAAAACCCCAAAAAAGGTTTCGAGTATACTTTTATGGCCCCCCCCCCCTAAAAAATTTCTGGACCAGGGTATTCGAGGAACCTAAATGGAAAACAACCAAGAGGACCACCAGAAATCTATACCCGGGAACGTTTTTACCAGGTACTGTTAAAATACCCCAAAAAGGAAATTGGCCATCAAGACACCGGAAATTACAGTGCCAGAATACTCAATAGTTTTGTTTAGTAGTCTCAAGATTTTGTTGGTTCTTCATCTCAAGAGTTTAGTTTGGTTTTTTATCCTTGAACACTTGTTTTTATACAAAGCTTCAAAAAAAGGGTTTGACATTTCTTTGTCATGCCAATTCAGCCCTTTTGGGGTTAACACCTTGTTTTATCTTTCTTACATCATTTTTACCAGTAGGCCGTAGTTATAAAACCCACCAACGATGAGTCATTTTAATTTTCTTTGCAAAATGCCAATTCAGCCATTTTGGATTAACACTTTTTTTATCATCTAACTTCATATTTAACTCAAGTAGGCCCAGTTATAAAAACCCCCAGAGATGGAGTCAATGCCCAAAATTTTTGCTATTTTCATCTGCTATAAACAAACCAGTTATAATGCCAAAATGCTACGGCCCACATTTTCCAATTGGCAAAAAGGCATATCTGCCTGCATTTTTTTTTAAATATGCCCATGTATATGCTACAATTGTTAGTAGGCCCAGATACTATTTATAAAAACGTTTATTCTTGTTTTCAATTTCCGACTAAAAACTTTTTGAGAGGGCCTAGGGCCCACGGTACCAAAAAATACAAACGGTTTGACTTAATATTTGGCCTTTTGTCAAAAGATACCTGCAGAAAAAGTCACTGACTCGACAAAACCTTGCTGGTCCAAATATTCTGTAAAAATGCTACGAAAGGGCCCCCATCATCTCTCATTGGGTAAAAATCTTCAGACCAACTTATTCCACCGATTCCAACCCTCCAAACTGAGAAATGTTTAGCCCTGCCCCCCCCCCAAGCCTCTCACATCCCGTGTGAACAATGAGTTTACCCCAGTCGTTTGGAGAGCCCAAGAAACCAAATCCCCATAGAGGCCATCTTCATGCTTTTCCGCCCGGGTATAACCAAACGATTTTATAAAAGAAAGGACCTTGTATAACAAAATCAAGTATTAAAAAAAGATGGCCCAATGGTTTAGGCCCTAGGGTAGGCCTTACGCCAAAGTTATCGTTGGGGGGTGTATTAAATTTCCCAGTCTTTCGATCTAAATTTGAGGTCCATATGCCCCCCTAGCTCTGCCCAAAGCCGTTTGGTGTAAAGGAACTGATCTTAATTACTATTTATTTTTATTTGCAGCTCTACAACAACACTTAAAAATCATTTTTTGGGGTAAAAACAGCAGATGTATTTTCCCGAAAAAATTTAAGTCTGAGGTTTAAAAAAAGGGAAAGATGAGCTTGGAAAAAAAACAAAAACTTGAAACAGGCCACCTTAGGTGATATCCAAAGTTTCTTTAAAAATAAAGACTTGTCAAAAAGGGGAAAAAAAGAAGAAATCACAAATAGCATTGCAAAAATGATTGTAACCGACCTGCGGCCCTTTCAGTGTAAAATCAGGGGTTTGTGAGACTGATTAAACTGTTAGAAAAAAAATACACGATTCCTACAAGGAATACTTTTTTAAACAAGTGCTTAATTCTACTATTTAAATATTTCTAAATAAAGAAGATATTTCTAATATCTTTTCAATCGGATATTACAAGGGGTTTTGGGGAAAAGGGGTAGGAAGCATCTCAATAATACTGATGGCTGGAAGTCTAGAAGTGGTGACAAATATTTTTTCATTGACACCATTATTTAAATGAATCATTGACTTCGTCAATTCAGTTTTGATATTTTCAAATTTATGAGAAACACTCGGGGGAATTTTTTTTACGGGAAACAATCGAACGCATGATGGTGAGTGGAAATCCCACCAGAAAAAAACAAAGGGGAAAGGGCTAGGTCAGATAACATTAGTGTTCATTTAGGCTAACTTTGTAGGCTACCTATATAGGCCCATTAAACTTCCTGAAAAAATTTTTTTCTCATTTTTATTACTTAGGCCTATTTTCATTTCAGATCCTTTCGAAAACTCTAAACATAACAGCTGCGATTAATAATCGTACACCGGTCAAAAATGATTCGTGGGGGAAAATATGAGGTGCTTTTGGGAATTATTGAGTTGGCAATCAAAAAAGCCAAACCAACACTCAAAATTTAAGGGTTTTCTAAAAATGGTAGGGATTGTCATAATTCAAACCTGCTGAGGGGGCTGAAGACACTGTTTTTGTCTTATGGCTTTTTCATGCTTAGGATTTGTCCAGACCTTGGCCTATACAAAATCTAATTGAAAATTATTTCTTATTCTTACAATTTACCTATTTTATATTTTATTCTCCTCTCTTTTAGTCACGTGATGTTGTGGGACATTTTCATTCCTCCGACCCAGCCCGGCAACTTCTTCATACAACACAAGAAGAAATGAAATTGCCAATTCTAAATGTAGTGCAAGAAGTGGACAATAGGTGGAACAGGGAATACGCTATGCTTCAGCGCCTGTTGAATCTGAAAGATCCTCTTTCACGAATCATGGTTGCTAACGATGCAGTTCCAGGTTTCACAGCCTCGGACTGGAAACTTATTAAAGGTCTTGCAACTATCTTAAAGCCCATGGATGAGGCCACTACAAGCTCCAGCGCAGTAAAATATCCAACCACATCAATTATCCCCTTAATTGAAGGAATGCTGAGCAACATAAAAACTCACATTGAAAAATCTGCCCATTGTTCTGGAATTATGTTCGCCAAAGAGCTCGAAAGAGCAATTAAGTCAAGATTCCCATTACCAAAATCCAACTTAAATCTCATGTCAGCAATGTTTTTAGATCCCAGGTTTAAAAACATATTTATGGGTCAGCATAAAGAACGAGTGGTCTACAATCATCTTCAATCAGAGCTACCTGTCACAGTACGCATTGAGCCTGAAGGTTTGTTTCCATTTACATTATATATATATATATATATATATATATATATATATATATATATATATATATATATAAACTATGTGGGCTATTGAATATTATAAGTTTTATTAGTTCCATGTTAATAGCAATCTACATTATGTATACAGAAGCAGCAGCAGACGCATCACCGTCGACATCTGGGCCCCGATTCATGTACATTTTTATCCCGGTATAAGCAGAGTTAGGTGGTATAAGTGCGGTATAACTCCGAATCCAATTCATGGAGACTTATCCCGCCTCGCACGGGGATAAGAAAATATGTAAACGGATGGCGGACTTTTTTAAATCTTTGCGTCTATGTGTCAAACCCAGAAAAGTTGTCATTACTCTCATAAAACAAATCAGAAACCGTCTCGGGCCTAGGCCCAGATGTAGAAAATTATTCATAATACAACAGTGTAGGCCTAAAGTTCGATTAGGCTATAGGACTAGATACAATTAATACTAACATAACACGTTTGACAAGCCCTTGGCCTCTCCTAGGCAACCCTAGGCCTGCACGACCTTGTTTTGACACACATACCGCACAAATAACTAGTTTTGATTACTAAAAGCCTTATGCAGATGAACAATAGTATGATAGTCCTAGGCTATTCCAAAATTTACGGCAATAATACGCCTTTTCTTTTCTTTTAATGATCTCACGCAATCTTCTGTCAGTAAATAAAAATGTAAAACAAAAGATGGTGCAAATTTTTAGTGTTCTTTTGCAAATCTGCTGATTTACATGGCTGTGGAATGCAGTGGAAAAAACATTTGTTGTACTTGTTGTTGGATTGAAAATTTCTGATTGGATGAGAGTTGCTCAGACTTAACCAGGCCTTATCCTGCCATGCCCTGCATTATACCGTCCTTATACCACTTATACCCGGGATAAATGTACATGAATCGGGGCCCTGGGAAGGACCTAGTTTTTGAGACTTCTTAACATGCTAACAAACCACAAAGTGCCACCTCCACAGATTCGCGGAAGGATGAATTATTTCGATACAGTCGAACACCGCTGTTTGGCACTAATGAAAATCCATATGATTGGTGGAAAAAAGAGGGATTGTTAGCTTTTCCTAATCTAGCATTACTAGCTACAAAGTATCTCCCCATACCTGCAACATCAGTTCCAAGTCAACGCTTGTTTTCAATTTCCGGTAATGTAGTAACGCAGAGAAGGGAGAAGCTACTCCTCAAACATGTTGAACAGCGAACGTTTTTGCATGACAATTTTCATGATAATTAAAGGGGTATTCAACCGCTAAAATCAAAAAATATATTTTATATATATTATATAAAATTATTATTAATAAGAATTTAACAGAAACATTATTGGGTCCACTATTGACCCCCCAAAAATGGTCAAACTTGGTATTATAAGTTAATTCTGAGTTGAAGCGTGTCCACTTCATTTCATTTCATTTTATTAGTCTCTTTAAAATTCTTTTGGTATACATAGTATATTACACTTAATAATATAACACACTTAATATATGGTTCAAAATTAAATAAAAAACGCGCTTCAGCCCCCCCCCCCCCAAATAAAAACAAACGTCTTAGGCAATTTGGGGCAAGTCCTTGCAACATGTTTCCCACAATGACGTCAATTAACTTTATTTGACTATAGGCCTAGTTCTTAATTGTGCCTGCCAATGCATTTATATAACTTTTATTTTGCTGTCCTCCTTTGTAGTCAGTATTAGTATTAGTATTAGTAGTTTTAGGGCGCTTCAACTGCAAAGATTATTCGCGCCTCCAAGATATTTAGTTAACTATGTATGAATGTAAAATACGGTTAATAAGGTTAAATGTGTTTTTCATATCATTGTCATAAAAAGAATTGCCAAGGTCGATATATTTGTAGACAGCCAAATCGGGAAAAGGTATACATGCTAAAGTTGTCATATGTAGAAAATGTCAAATTACCAAATCATAATCATAATCATTATCAGGAAACCGTTGCCAACGTCGTCATAATGAATAGCAAGTCAACATGCTTCATGGATTTTTTTATTTTTATATATGAACTGTCATAGTTTGTCGATCAGATTGCTAAGGTTTAGAAATCTGATAAGTTTTTCACTGTTTTCATAAGACAAAAGTTCTTCATATGATAGATTTAAAAATAATTGGAGCCTCAACCCATCATACTTAGAGCAGTCAGTCAACAAATGATGAACGGATAGCAACACATCACACGTGTCGCAAATCGGAGCAATCTTATCTCTGGTAAAAAGATAGGCATGGGTGAGGTGGGTGTGCCCTATTCGTACTCGCGCCAATACAACCTCCTCACGACGAGAAAGTATGGAAGAAGGGGGTCGTACTTTCAGTGAAAGACAGGGCATCACACGGCGCAGTTTATTATTCTGCAAAGCATTCCAACAATCCTGACCTAGTTTCAACATATGGTTCTTGAACCCACTGTGGACATCAGGAACAGGTACGAGGTCAAAATCAGTTGATGCTTTTTTGCGTTGCAGCCTTGGCTGTCAAGTCAGCCTCCTCGTTGCCAGAGATACCTACATAACCAGGGACCCAGGAGAACATGATTTTGTAGCCTCTCGCATGAAGTTTCACCATGAAGAACTGAATGTCAATTACTAAATGGTGAGTAGAGAACATGACGTGGAGTGCCTGAAGTGCACTTAAACTATCTGAACATACCATGAAGCTTCCGCATCTTTGTTTCATAATATATCTCAAAGCTTCTCGTATGGCATACATTTCAGCAGTATAAACAGAATACATGTCATGAAGTCTGAAACCAACACCACTGCCGCCACAATAGTAAGCGCAACCAACCTTCGAGCCGGTTTTAGATCCATCAGTGAAAATTAATTTAAAGGTATGGTATTCGTGACAAATAGCTTGAAAACTAGTTTTGAAAATTACATCTGATGTTGTGGACTTATTATATCGGCAAAGGTCGAAACAAATTTCAGGTTCCGGAAGTAGCCATGGAGGGTTTCGGCTCAAAACGAAACTCAATAGATTGGGTACATCAAAATTTTAAATTTTAAACGTTACTCTTGTGACCGTTTGGAGTAATTTCTTACTTGTACATGATTATAATTTCCAAGTCTGTGCTTCAAATCCAATGAAAATTTAATGGTATGTAGATACAGTACTATTGCATCAAAAAATAAAAAAATACATACTATTTTCATGTAGGATAGCTAAAAAATAAATATATAGTGAGTGTTACCACTTGTGACATGCAAAATGATACACAGCATTCTTCATAAACATTTATTCGATTTTTATCAAAAGCATTACTTAAAATAACTTGTAGATACACTCACAGTGAGTTAATATTATACTTAAAGCTAGATATGTCTTAAGAAATAAAAAGTATTTAAAATTTAAAAGATATGCTAATAACAACATACGGTTGTGTGTTACCACTTGTGACGTTACCACTTGTGACATATGGAACCTGTTACTAAAATGAAGAGAAGGTTGAACATCTCACAAGTTTATGAATAGTTCAATCAGCCTAAGGTATTCCTTTGCTGGAAGTGAGTGAACAGACCTCCCTGTGTAAGATAATACGTCCGGATGTGCTAACATCACAGACAGAATTGAATTGTAGTCAACGACCCCAAAATCGTTACGCTCGGGCCATATGAAGCGGTTTGGACCTATGGTCTTCATGAATCGTATTTTGCACATGGTCCCATCAATTGACTCGATGACTCCAGGTAGCCATTGGTCTTCGTACACCACAGCAACCCATTGACCAATTACTGGGGATGTAGCTTCGCTCGTAGAAGCGAACGGCGTAACAGTGGTCACGTCTGCTGTATCCTCCATAGGCTCCGGTAAAGCGGTGGTGACATCTGCTTCGGGGCCCTCTTCATCTGAAACTTGCTCTTCATTGAAGTTGAGAAGAGCTTGGCCACCAAGGTTAACTGAACTAGCATTTTCTTGCTGCGGGAAAAACTTCCATCGAATCTCGAATGGCCCAACTACCTCTAAGTAGTGAATACTATGGGTCCCTTTAACCGTCTTAACATTTTCCCACAATTTGTCAAGTTGTGGCTTGCTCTCCTCAACAAGTATTGCTGGGACATGCCGGACAATTACTTTCAACAGCTTTTCTTGACATAGTGCTGTGAAGGCTTCGGCATTTCTAACCACAGCTCTGTTGGAACGAACTTCATTCCAAACGCTCTTTTTCACCACAGCTCCAATGCCATCAACGGCTCCCTTACCGTGTGATGTTGCAAAGAAGGTCCATGTCAGAGTCTCTAGTTGAAACTCTTCTTTGAGGCATGTCAGATTTGCAAAATTGTATTTTTGTTTGAATTGGCATGCACTGCCATCTGAGAAGATATGGAGGCTTTTCATATGAGGATTTTTTCTTTTGTGTTCTGTAATTATATCCCGAAGAAAAAGGTTAACGCAATATCTATCGTGAGTGATATTGTCTGATGTAATTGCGTAACTTTCGATATCACTCTCAGTAGGACCATACCAAATCACAGCAGTGAAGACTGCAACTTGTGGGTTATTCCAGTGTGCTGATTGCACTTCGTCCTGGTAAGAACACGCGTAGTTCTCCGCGAAATCGACTTGGAGAACTACGTTTGAGGGTGATGCTGCAAGCCGAGAAGAATTAAAATGTGCTTGCGATGTCCGAGCATTGAAAGAATGCATTAAAAATTGTTTATGCTGACACTTCATATCCTGTAGTGCCTCCACAACAGTCTTCTCTAGAGTTACATGTTCCATCCTTTTTGTTTTGTCATGTTGCCTCCACTGTTTGTATGAGATTAATTCTTCAGGATCATCCCATTCAATATCATATATCTTTTTAAAAACCTCCTTACAAGTGTGGCAATCAGAGTGCATGCACTGAAAGTTGTCAGTGTTGCACACATTTGAAATGAACTCCTGGACGGATGATCCAAATGCACCTACGTCTAGACCTGCAACTTGAGACAGGGCCTTGTGAACTGCGGAGAAATTTTCGTGGTACTTACACACGCATACATTATGAGGCAAGTCTCGATACGGTTTAATGTACAAAGGTCTTAACATGCTGAATTTGCTACGGCCAATTATAATCTCCGGATACTTCTCTTTAAACAGTGCATACGCCTCTGAAATCGTGTATAGTAAGTGTCGACGAGCTTGAATGATCCTTTGATTGGACTGAGCTGTCTTTTTACTAGGGTCCACTCTGCTTATTTCTTCACTCTCAAAGAAATGTATCACAGTAGCTTGATCCTGATCACTAACACGATTGCGCACAATAACAGAAGATGTGTCCACAAGCTGTACATTTTCTAATTTGCAAAGTCTGGTCACTACTGCCTTCCTGGACCTTGGTGATTTTGGAAGTCCTTTTATTAAAGCTCTCTTCACAGCTCTACCCATTGCAGCAGGAGATAACTTTTTTGTTGGTGTTGTTTGTTCAACTTGTAGACCTAGATTTTGTCTCTTCCGGGCGGCCTCACGACTCTTTTGCTTCCTAAGACGAGCGTCTTTTTGTTTCATTAATTTCTTAGTAGCAGTTTCTGTTGCTTTGTTTTTATCATAGCATCTCTTGTTCATTACTTTTCTCAAATCTTTTGAGGCTTGTTCATGTTTATGTTTGCTCTTCCATGCTTTCTGTCTTTCAACAGAAGTTTTTGCCATGATGGTCAGCCTAAAACCAATATTCAAACAATCAATCAATTATAGGCTTATAACTTAAACACAAGTCAATAAAAGTAAAAAATAAATTAACTGTATTACTACTTACCAAAGGTTAAAATATCCTCTTGAATTTTCAGCACAATGCTAGGCCTATAACATAACCTCAAAACTGCAAACCAGTGCCTTCTAGAAGAGAAAGTCTCAAAAGTTTCATTTTGAGTTTTGTTACCACTTGTGACCCATTTTCTAAAATTTTTAGCTGGCTGTGTATTTAATACATTTTGTTGGCACATGCTGTCACCTATTGGTGTGAACATGAACTTGAAGCACATAACATTTGAAATCAGTAGATAAAGCAGTTCTCTGTTAATGATAACTATTCTAACATTCTGTTACCACTTGTGACATGTTACCAAGCATGTTTAATTATGTGCTTATATAATTGTACATATTTATTTATATGCAGCAAATGTATTCTAATTTAAAGAGAATTGCTTAAGGATTAATATAATATAATTAGTGTTTTTGTAAGTAATTTCCAAATTATTATTTTTTCTTGTTGAAAGTTCAAGAAAATCACAAAAATTACAACATCAAAAAAATCCCTTTAAACTAAGCTGCTCATAATAATAAATAAAGGTTTTTGGGTATCATAAACTATAAATCTGTGATCTCTGATCTTTTGTGGTGAATTTGATATATGACACTATACATTTCAAATACATTTTATATTTTGAACTTATGTATACTTTCTCATGGACAGACCCCTAGCTCTAGGGGTCTCTAGGGTTACTCTTGTGACCGTTTGGAGTAATTTCTTACTTGTACATGATTATAATTTCCAAGTCTGTGCTTCAAATCCAATGAAAATTTGGTGGTATGTAGATACAGTACTATTGCATCAAAAAATAAAAAAATACATACTATTTTCATGTAGGATAGCTAAAAAATAAATATATAGTGAGTGTTACCACTTGTGACATGCAAAATGATACACAGCATTCTTCATAAACATTTATTCGATTTTTATCAAAAGCATTACTTAAAATAACTTGTAGATACACTCACAGTGAGTTAATATTATACTTAAAGCTAGATATGTCTTAAGAAATAAAAAGTATTTAAAATTTAAAAGATATGCTAATAACAACATACGGTTGTGTGTTACCACTTGTGACGTTACCACTTGTGACATATGGAACCTGTTACTAAAATGAAGAGAAGGTTGAACATCTCACAAGTTTATGAATAGTTCAATCAGCCTAAGGTATTCCTTTGCTGGAAGTGAGTGAACAGACCTCCCTGTGTAAGATAATACGTCCGGATGTGCTAACATCACAGACAGAATTGAATTGTAGTCAACGACCCCAAAATCGTTACGCTCGGGCCATATGAAGCGGTTTGGACCTATGGTCTTCATGAATCGTATTTTGCACATGGTCCCATCAATTGACTCGATGACTCCAGGTAGCCATTGGTCTTCGTACACCACAGCAACCCATTGACCAATTACTGGGGATGTAGCTTCGCTCGTAGAAGCGAACGGCGTAACAGTGGTCACGTCTGCTGTATCCTCCATAGGCTCCGGTAAAGCGGTGGTGACATCTGCTTCGGGGCCCTCTTCATCTGAAACTTGCTCTTCATTGAAGTTGAGAAGAGCTTGGCCACCAAGGTTAACTGAACTAGCATTTTCTTGCTGCGGGAAAAACTTCCATCGAATCTCGAATGGCCCAACTACCTCTAAGTAGTGAATACTATGGGTCCCTTTAACCGTCTTAACATTTTCCCACAATTTGTCAAGTTGTGGCTTGCTCTCCTCAACAAGTATTGCTGGGACATGCCGGACAATTACTTTCAACAGCTTTTCTTGACATAGTGCTGTGAAGGCTTCGGCATTTCTAACCACAGCTCTGTTGGAACGAACTTCATTCCAAACGCTCTTTTTCACCACAGCTCCAATGCCATCAACGGCTCCCTTACCGTGTGATGTTGCAAAGAAGGTCCATGTCAGAGTCTTTAGTTGAAATTCCTCTTTGAGGCATGTCAGATTTGCAAAATTGTATTTTTGTTTGAATTGGCATGCACTGCCATCTGAGAAGATATGGAGGCTTTTCATATGAGGATTTTTTCTTTTGTGTTCTGTAATTATATCCCGAAGAAAAAGGTTAACGCAATATCTATCGTGAGTGATATTGTCTGATGTAATTGCGTAACTTTCGATATCACTCTCAGTAGGACCATACCAAATCACAGCAGTGAAGACTGCAACTTGTGGGTTATTCCAGTGTGTGAGAACGAGGTCTAACGGACAGACTGCGAGGCACGGAGGTTCTCTGCTGTTCTGTGTACGTGCAGGTAGTAGTCAAAAGGTGCGGGGCGGCGAGGTCATATCGGGACGTAAGGGATGACGCGGGGGGACAAGAGGTGGACAGGCCTGTGCTGGTCAGAACCAGCCACAAGCGTATGGGGAGGGTAGGGTTTCCCCCACGTCGTGGTCGTCTCCGTCTGTGTCATCAACCGTCTGTGTTGTCATTGTCGTCGCCGTCGGGGAGGTAGTCAAAGGGAGGGGGAAAGTTCCCCTATACGACGACCCAAGAAATCCAAGAATTTCTTAATGTTGAGAGGAAGAAGGTACTTAAATTGGCTTCTACTCGTTGGCTCGCTTCACATCAGTGCGTAGTGCGCGTCCTACAGAACTGGCAACCTTTGAAGCAGTTCTTTCAGTTAACTGTTTCTGAAGATAAAATAAAAAAATGCATATACAGATACATCCGAGCACGTTACGAAATCCTTCATATATGCATCCTGAATGCTTAACCATTTATAGGTTAGTGGTACACATAGTTACTTACCACGATCCTTCAAAATCTACACAATTTTATCTGACAGTTGTTCATACTTTACACCCGGTCAAAAAGCTGCTTTGTTTTGTTCTGAATTGGTAGCAATTTTTTGCTTCGATTTTTACAATTGTTCAAAAATCGAATTGTGTAGATTGGCTAAACGTTGGGTAAATATGAGTGAAAAAACCACTAGCATTCAATATCAGCATGTAACATGTGCATAGGGAGGACCACATGACAAATGTGGTCTGTCAGTGATGTGTTTCCCCATTAACTTATACATATATTTATGTATGACATGAAATTTATTGATTCCTCAATACGATATCTGAGTATACACATTATTAAAGTACATGTACTAAACTTAAGAGAGTAAGTATGTTCTACAAAGAAATACAACTCAGTGGTGAATTGACTAAAAATCACAAGTGCATACGTTTAAAAAACAAAGAAATTTTATTACATTTTTCATGGAACCATGCAACAGCATATTAAGCCACAAAAATTATTTTGCACTATTTTATATTGGGTGTACTGCACTACTATACTATTGGCTCACCAATTTATAGCATAGGCCTATGCATGTAAATATTAACATTAACATTAACAAACTTGTACTGATGCTTTTTTTAAATTTTGTTTTGAAATTTTAAAAAATGGTATGACAAGTGTTTAGTAAGTAATTAATATTTTTTTAATCATAACTTTCCTACGACTTATAGCCAACACAATCAATAGAGAGGGCAATTATATCCAAAAGCCTTCTAGAAGTCAATCGTACAACATTTTTGGGGTAGAAGCTGCCAACATGGTTTTTTATCTTAAGGCAATACTTCTTCATCTACCTATCAATGTTGGCAAAGTCTACTTTGAGTAGAAGTACCAAAAGGGTACTAAAAACCCAAATCTGGTACAACTTATTAAAATATTCAATTGCTCGTAAAATAAACATGCGAAAAATTTGAAAAAAAATTCACAAATCGTAATAGATATCTAGGTTTAATAAGTATAACCTACTTTTGGCCTACGTGTAGTTTCTAGGGCTTTAGTGTTCACTTTTATCTCAATTTTTGTACCCAAATTTGTACATCAATATATCTCCTGATTGGAAAGATTTGGGATAGTAATATTTTACCAAAATCTTTCTATGTCTTTGTAGAACACGCTTGCCAAATCGGGCCCAGTTTCAACATACCAATCGACGGTTTTTAATTGTTTACTGAGACGATGCGCAACTAGATTTCTGTCGCGCTAATCCCCTGCGGGTGCCGCCAGCATCAACCCGCGGCGCTGATTGGCTCTCGGCCTTGGTCGCCTAGCCTCCCTCCGCGGTCCACGCTATTCAGTCGTAAACGTAAATAATCATTGCCATTAGTATTTTTTTTTTTTTTATGGAAGGGTTCATTGCTGACAGTGGATCTTGTTATAAAAACCAGCTACAGTTATGTGATATACCTGCACTACGTCTACGTGATTTGAAGGTATGTATAATCACTTACATCTTAGTCCCATAAATCTGTAAGCCCTACGCTCATGTGCTGTGTTAAAAACATGGAACAAACTCTCATTGTTTCAAAGTAAGGCCTAATATAAGCAGTGGACCCCACGGAAGCGGAGGCTGCAGAAAGCCCGGATCCTGTTTCCGTTGATTCTCAGGGCTTCGCGAGTGCGACGGGGCAGTTCGTCAAAACCCTGCAAGGAGTCCACCTCCAACCACTCGTCACCGACGAGCATGTCACCCAACGTCTTACATCCCAGTAAAGACCAGGAAGGGATGAAGGGAGTGGTGGCTGTAGGGATTAGGGAAGTCAGAGTGAGTGGAACGTCACGGAGACCCCAGACGGTGGATGGGAAGTTTCTCGGCTTTGGTTGCAGGGAGTACCAAGCCACCAGAACCGTGCGGAGGAACTCGGACGTGCCCCGGGCTGCAGGCCCACCGATTTGCGGATGAAACAGTACCTGCCATCCAAGACCCAGATGTCGGAACTTTCCGAGGAAGTGCCGGGTCATGGCGTGACAGGGATGGTCATCCAGGCTGGACAGAAATCGGTAGGCAAACAGCATCCGGAACATGGTCACCTTGGACGCAAGGTGAACCAGTCCGAGTCCTCCCAGGTTGACAGGAGCACACAGGTCTCGTAGACGAGTCCAATGCCTCCTGCCCGCCCATACAAAGTTGGCTAGTTCCCCCTGCATCCGGTTGACAAGAGCCGGAGGGGGAGGCACGATTTGGAAAGTGTACCACAACCTAGGGGCCAGGAACTGGTTTGCAACTAGGACGCGGCCACGAAGCGACATGGCAGACGCCCTAAAACGCCACCTGAGTATTGCTGCAAGGAACTTCTGCAGCAAATCCTCTAGGCTCCCGGCCACCACGGCAGGGGTGTTCCCCATCACGACGCCAAGAATCTTGGTGCCTTCGCTCGACCAAGCGAAATCGAGTGGCGTGTCCTGACGGCCAACCCAGCTGCCTGCCCACAGGCCCGTGGACTTAACGGCATTAAGCTGGGCCCCAGACTGTGCGGAGTAAACGCCGTACACATCCTGGAGGCGGTCGAAGTCCCGGTCTTCTGCGATGAAGGCAGTGAAGTCATCTGCATATCCGGAGACGACCAGCCTTCTCTCCGGTTGGCCCGGCAGACGGAAGCCAACCAGTCTCGACCTGCAGAGTCTGAGAAACGGCTCGGCGGCCAGGGAGAAAAGTAGCCCCGACAGCGGACAGCCCTGTCGTATGCCACGACCAAAAGCAAAGGGTGCCGTCAGGCTACACCCTACCCGCACATGGCACGTGGCACCGGCGTAGAGCGTTCGCAGGATAGACAGGAAAGACTCTCCGAACCCGAAGGCACGAAGAAGGTGGAATAGATAGTCGTGGTTAACCCTGTCGAACGCTCCTTGCTGGTCGAGAGACAGGACGGCCAGGGGCACTCCCTCTGCATTGGCGTACTCCAGGACGTCGTGAAGACTATCGAAGATGGTCCGCCGGGGGATACAGTAGCCCTGATCAGGGTGCACCAACGAACTCACCACCTCGCTCAGGCGTGTGGCGAGGGCGCGGGCTAGTATCTTGTAGTCCACGGTGAGGAGGGAGATGGGACGCCAGTTCTTAATCTCCATCCTGTCTCCTGATTTGGGCAGGAGGGTCAGGACGGATTTCTGAGCCGACTTTGGGAGGAAGCCTAACTCCAGAGAGCTGTCCAGCACTTCCCTGAACGGGTCCGACAGCTCACCCCAGAAGAACGAGTAGAACTCCGGAGTGAGACCGTCTATGCCAGGGGCCTTACCCTTGTTCAGGGAGCCCAGCGCCTCCGAGAGTTCTTGGTGGGTGAAAGGGCGGTCAAGGTTCTCTCGCTGAAGATGAGAGAGCGCCGGCAGAGACTCGTACAACGGCGAGTCCTCCTCGATGACCACGGGCACGGCACTAAAGACGGCCTGAAAATGCTGCCGTGCGGCTGTGCAGAGAGACATGCCGTCGGACACCACACGACCCTCAAAGCGAAGTTGTTTCAAAGGTTGAAACATCGGTGCCATGTCCCGCGCCAGATTCGGAGCTGCAGGACTGTCAGTGGCAAGTAGCTGCTCGTAACGGGAGTTTGTCAACACTCTCTCACTTCTACGAGTGTATGCTTCGCGCACCTGCTCGTTAGCGCGAGCTAGGTCAGCCGTGGTGTTTCCGGCAAGCAGGGGACCGGACACGATTCGATCGACTCGTCGCTCCAGACGGACGAAAGTCTCGTCGTTGAGTTGCCTGCGTAGTCGAACGAATCGGATAGTCGTGGTCCGAATCTCCTGCTTGAGAGCTTCCCACCAGTGGTGTAATGTGGCATAGAGGTGGCGTCGAGCCTCGAACGAGAGGAAGAGCTCTCGCATGCAATCCCCATAAGTCGGGTCCTCGAGAAGGGTGTTATCGAGACGCCAATAGGGAGAGGCAAACTTGGGCGTTTGCAGTGACATGGTGGTAAGTAGGGCCAGGTGATCAGAGAACGAGGGCAGAACCCGGACTCCTTTCACCGTTGTCGTGACTTCGGGAGAAGCGTAAAATCGATCGATGCGTGAAGCGCTGTAAAAGGGGGCATTACCTACAAAGGTAAAGCCGGGGTCAATGGGATGATACTCCCGCCACAAATCGGAAAATTCTGCGGCCGTGACAGTGTCTCGGAGCAGACTGACAAGGCGCGGATACCTCTCGGTGCCACCAGACCTGTCGATATTGGGATTCAACGTGCAGTTGAAATCCCCCCCAACAAGGATCTGGGCATCGGCTCCCGCAGCACCACGCACGTCTCGGATGTGTCGCTCGAGGAGCCCTAACACGTCCAAAGCCAAGTGCTGGTCGTGAGGCAAATAAATAGAAACGACGTGAAGGGTCCGATTTGTGGCAGGAATCTCCAAGAGAAGTTCTTGAAGGTAGCTGGGGTAGAGAATGTTGTGTGCACGAAACACCATGGGGGACGACTTGCGAAGTCCAATCATGGTGCCCGTACACACTTGAATTGGTGGGTTGAAATAGAATGTATATTTGGATATAAGAAAGGGAAGTGGTGCTGAAGGCGTGTTTGTCTCCTGTAAGAGGACGACGTCGGGGAAATGGCGATCGAGGAAACTAGACAGCTGACTCCACTTAAAGTCGCTGCGGACGCTCTTTGTGTTTAGAGTTAAGATTGTTGCCTCTCCCATGTTGTTTGAAGTCACTCCACTCCATTTGACCCGAGGCTCTCCTGCGAGTTTGACCTGGAGAGAGAGAAACCGTAGTCACCGGACACTAAGAAGAAGTTTTGTGCCTTACGCAGGGTGCCCTGAAGGCGTTCAACCCTGGCCCTTATGGCTCGCACTTCACACACACACACACACACACACAGACACCTCGTAATGGTTAATGGTAACACACACAAAACACATTCAGTAGTAACAGAAACCAAGTCCTTGTAATGTGGAGACCGAACAAGAACAGAACGAAGAGCGGAGACATAACACGTCCGCCTGCGACAAGAACAACTGACCGACTGCGAGACTGCCGCTGGCCGCTGCGTGTATGTATGGCTTCGCATGGCGGCAATATGGATGGACAGTGGTGCTGTTAATTGGCGATTTATAAAGTTAAAACACTTAAAACTGTTGTTTGTATGTATTGGATGGATACTTGCGTGGCGTGAGTAAACTATAATTATTATTTTTATAATCCTACATGCTAACTGTATCTTGTAGGATTTTGTTTGCTCATGCTTGGTGCGTGAATATAGGATGTCAAATTGTGTTATGTAAGTGGGCCGGGCTACATGACACTGGCGATTGCGGTAATACAGGACCGTTATATTGAGTTTTGCATAGTGACAGTGTATGTTTTAACATCGTTTAGCACGTACAACTATGCACCGTTCAGACGGGAATCTGCCTATATCATAAAGTAGGGTTAGAATACACGTGATACAGTACAGTGAAGCTAGCTTCATTTTCCCGTGTATCTCGCGACTTTAGATGGAGGAGAACAATTTTGCAGCCAAGATTGCAGCTCACTGCCCAGCTAATCTCAGTCTGCCGCACATCCACGGCACAAACAGAGTGCGTGAACAGAGTGCTGCACTCTATGGCGCACAGGGACTCTCCTGAAAAGACACCCCACCCCACCCCTACCAGTCTAAAAGACGCGCATGAAAGTTTGATTTTTTTTGGGTTAATTTGTTTAGTATTAGTATGATGTGGGGATTTTGGGCAGTATTATTTTGTTGAAAGTTGTGCAATTTTTAAAGTTTTTATAAGTCCAAGTAGGTGGGTTTTCTAGTTTTGATAAAATTGTATAGATTGTAATTTTGTAAAATTTTGTAGGCAAGCAAGATGGGAAAAGTAACCTAGACAGGGGCGTAGCAACCAGGCGCAAAGGGGCTCGACCGCGCCCGGGCCCGGCCCGGGGGCCCCCTGAGGCAAAAAAAATAAATAAATAAAAATAATAAACAACAAAATTAATGGGGCTGCAATGGGTAGTAAAAAAAAAAATGCACTGTACTGAAACGCGAATTTTTTTCCCCCCCTTTAAAAATTCTAGCGTTCGTCTGACGCATACAAAAAAAGATATGAGCCAGGCCACTAGTAGCCAGCGAGCATACTGGCCGGCGAGAATGACATTTCGCTAGCGGCGCGCGAGTGAGATCGTTTCGTGGCGAACGAAAGTGGAAGCGAGACAGGAGCGATTCTAGGGGGGAAGTGCGCTGTTGTGAGCCGGCCCCCCCAAAACTTAGGAACAGTCTGGATTCACAGTGCCTTGTTACTTGTCGTTTGCCCACGGCTCGCAATCGTTAGTTTGTGTCTTTGATTTTTGGGTCGTGTGTGATTTTTTAACAGGTTATGTATACGATACGTTTTTACAAGGGGCGATTACCTAGGCCTCCCCTAGGTCTTTTACATTTTAAAATCAATTTCTTTGTTATAATAAGTAAATTTTTAACATGTAAAAAAGACAATTTAAGTGGGCTCTAAAAAGGAAAATAGGAGGGGGAAAATAAGAAAAACCTAAAAACTAACAAAAAGGGGTTTAGTTTTTTTAAAAGTCCTAGCAATGCGACAAGCTGAAGGTAAAGAAGTGGACCCATAAAAACATTGTCATGTGAATGGTCCCACGACTTTAATTCAAACCCAAACTTAGACAAAAATTGGTGAGTCACTCCCTCTACTTCTATTTGAAATTTCCGAAAGTTCTAATTCAGGAATCTCAACTCTGAGACTGAGGGGGACATCAAAATTGGGTAAAAAGAAATAGGTTTGGAACAAAATCCCGGTACACCCCTTGGGGTTGGGGACGAATGAATACCCTACAGACAAAAGCCAATTTTGGAGAAAAAATTAAATTTTGGAATAAAAGATTTTTTTTGAAACAAGGTCCTTGCAGAATTTCGAAGTGTAATCTGCCCGGTATTCCAAAAAATTTTTGGCGGTTTCTGTCTCAGATCGCTCAACAGGCATCTTGACAAAAAAGGTCAAAAAAAAAAATTCGCCTCCGCCGGCTGGGGCTTCGCCCCAGACCCCTTTAGCCCACGCAAAAAGGGGGCCCAAAGGTCCTTGCGCCCGGCCTTTGAATTGTAGCTACGCCACGGCCCTAGATGTTGGTAAAAATAATCGTTTAAAACTGTACAAGGGTAAACAGGCGTCGTAGGGTTGTGAGAATTAGGCATACCAAAATTTAAAAAAAAAATGAAACACAAAATTGAAAGTTGGCAATGTTATAATATGCAAAAAGTAACCTAGTTGTTTTAAAATAAAAAAAAATTAAAATAATAAAAAATACAGGCCAAAAACCATAAAAAAAAAGTGGGTCTCACACAGAAGAAAAGGGCCCAAAAAAAAAGACAGACATATAATAATTTTCAAAAAAAAAAAAGTGGGAAACAAAAAAATGGTAAGGTGAAAACAAAAGAGCAAATACAAAACGGGCTGCGTGGGCAAAGGACTGGAAAGTCGCTTTGTCGACTAAAAACACAAAACTCACACAAGGGAGGAATAAACAAAAGTTACAAGTAGAAAAAAAATAAGAGACACAGCAGAATGATGGCAAAATTTGCAAAAACGATTTTGGATATTGCTTTACGTCTCCTATTTTAAAAAGGGCTAATCGAGACGAAGGGAGGGACGTAAGGGGATGACGCGGGGGAACAAGGGGTGGACAAAGCCTTGGGGTAAGAACCAGCCCAAGGGATGGGGAGGGCAGGGTTCCCCCACGTCGTGGTCTCCGTCTGTGTCATCACCGTCCGTGTTGTCTTTGTCGTCGCACTAGCACATTGTGTAGGAGAGGAAGGGCCTATAGGGCGAGATGCGAGAAATTTGGCAGAAAAGATAAACTTTGATAAAAAAAAAAAAAGTAGGGGAAATTGTGTACTAAATGTAGACTGTGAAACAAAAAAAACCAGTTACTAAAAAGGAACTAAAAGACCCCCACTTAAAGAAGAAAACAGGAATTGAAGAAAGGGAGGGAAAAGGAAAACATAGGATGCAAAAAGGGGGATCATGTTGAAAGGGGGGAAGTAAAGAAAATTTCTTAAGGAAACCCCCCGGAACAAGCAGGGACAACTGGAACGGCCCCCCCGAACGGGAGACGAAAGGGAAAAAGGAAAAAAATGACCAAACCATTACAAAAATGCTTAACCGTAATGAAATCTAAAAAAAACCACTAAAAGAAGTCTGGGGATAAGTGTAAGAGAAGTGCAGTTGATGGGAGATTAAATGATTTTCAAAACGGAAAGAATAGTGAAAAAAAAAGAGGAAATTGGGATGTAAAGAGTACCCTGGAATTCGAATGGCCCAATTGACAAAGGTGGTTAAAAACAAAAACGTAACCGATGTAAAGATAAAATTATACTGATACAAGAACGAACAATGTCAAAGGATGGATCAAAAATGGAAAAATGGTGTAGTGATATGGAAGTTAAAAACTACTTTTAAAAAAAAACATATCAATGAGCCAAAATCACTAATTGGAATTGTACATAGAAAGACGAAGAAAAGGATTAGAAAATAAGTTCAATGAAAAAGGGAAAATGGGGGGGCGATGATTGGGAGAAAAAATTTTAGACCCCAATAGCGGGCTAAAAGGTTTGTATGGGAAAAGGATGGTCTGCTTTAAACTTCCAGGCAATGAAATCAGGGCCCAAAATGTTAATGGGTCAGAAGGGGCTTTTAAAAAAACAAATCTATGAGATAGCAGTAACTGTGGAAAAAAAAATGTAGACTTCCCCTAAAGTGATACTAGCCAGACGGATTTTTTTTTAGAAAAAAGTGGGGGGAACACATATAGACAAAACTTGATTATTAAATAAAATGATAGGCCTACATTGAATCAAAATAAATTGAGAGTGGAGATAAACAACTTGGGTCAACTCAGAAAACAGTTTACAGAGATGAAAAATGGGGCCCCACCAAAATTTTAAGCCTAGTAATAAAAAAATTTTTTTTCCCGGGTATTTGGAGGTTTTTTTTTTTTGATGACAAAAAAATCTAAACCCGCGTACATGCAGATGTTCGAGATTTGCTCCTGCTATCCCCCAGAGCTATTGTTCGAAGTATCATGTGCGACTTCAATCTGGTTTGAGAAGGCCATTCATGAGGTCTTGCCGCAATAGTATTCATGGTGTTGGTACCATTTTCAAGAAAGGACAGACAATCTCAATCCTTTCCTATTTCAATAAAAGAAAAAAACAATTTCTATAAGGTGAGTCACCACCGATACTTTTTTCCAGGGGTAGGAACGTAATGGGGGAAAAGGGGGAAAGGCCTGTGCTGGTCAAAACCAGCCAAAGCGTATGCGGAGGGCAGGGTTCCCCCACTCGTGTTGTCTCCGTCTGTGCCCAAATCCGCCCGTGTTTAAAATGTCGTCGCCTCGGGAGGTTGTCAAAGGAAAGGGGAAAGTTCCCCGACCAATCGACGCTTTTTAGATCTTAAGACAGCAAGAATTTTAAAAAAACCCCCAAATCCATTTTTGCGATGTGGAAAAAAAAGCTGCCAACGAAAAGTGCGCGGCACAACACCTTACTGGGCCAGTACTTAAGTATTAGTTTGAATGCGCCCATTTAAAACGGGGGAAGGGAGTAGTTTTATAAACAATGCGGGCGATTTTGTATTAATTTTAAATTCCCGTCGGGTGGAATTCACGCGCATGCTTGAGACCGAAGCAAAGACAAAACGGGGAATAAAAAGCGAATTCAATCTTGTTTTTGGATCAGTGGCCAACGCGGGGTTTTTGGGCGTCACCTTTTCATTATTAGATAACTGGAAACGAAATCACGCATATTGAAGTGAAGGTCTACGGGTCCACATAGCAGAAAACATTGTTGATATTTAAATAAACTAAAAAAAAGATGGGGTTTTAATATCAAAAGTACCCCATATGTTACGACAATGGGGAAAAATATTGTAACCCCCATGCGTTTTAAAGGGGGGGGCATGTACGAGCGCAGCAATACCACCATCACTTTCTGTAACCAAAGGGATTGTCGACAATTGTTTTTCCCTAAGACTTTTGCCCGGCTCCCTTAGTTTAAATTAGGGAAACCCTAGATTACTAGGGTAGGCCTAGGTAGCTTATTCTTCTTTTTCCTACTGTTTTTGTTTTTTCTTGTGAGTTGTAAGTAAAAGTGGGTTTTTTTAATTTAAAAAAATTTCAAATGAAAACATGTCAAGGATAAAATCTAGGGCCCACGAGAAAACTCAGTTTTTTTACACATTACCCTAGGCGGCCATCTTGTGTCTGCCTGATACAGAAAAAAACCCCAACACATCTTTGCAAGGCGCAAATGGGGGAAAATGAAAAAAAAATTTAAAGGTTTCAGTGTTTATTGATCGATTCCTCGGCAAACTTGAATCAAACTAAAAATGACCTGAATTTGCCGCACTATTTTTTGACATCTTTTAAGTTATTACCTAGGGTTTTTCTTTGCACCCATATGATACCTATGCTTGACGCTGTAAGGGGAGCTGAGGGGGGGGAAATTCGGTTTGAGTAGGGAGAAGCTGAGGGAGATTTTTTTTGTCGGGTTCAAGTGAAACAAGCATATTAAAATGAAAGCACTTAGTTCTCAAAATTTGACACGCACTGTAACCAAACTCAAGTTTTGCACTGTTTCCCTAAGTACGTGCAATTTCGACCACCGCGTGCAAGGGGGGGCAAGGGACCATGACAATTTTGACCCGGACGCACTCAAGGTTTTGCATGCCTGTGCACCCAAGGAAAAAAATGCCAAAAGTATGCAGACGGTTTTTTTCAATTTAGAAAAAAAAAACCCACACTATTAATCATTGCATCAACTTTCATTATGCAGAGGGCGAATTTTGACGAGACCGGTTGAAGGCCTATTTTTCCCCAATCTTTAGAAAAAAAAAATTAAACCCCAAGGCCACATTTATTTTTTATTTAGCGGCATAGTATAGGTATTTTAAGGCCTAGGGCCCTATCTTGGTTAGGTAGTTACGCCGGGGCATCTCTACGTTAATAGCATGAAGTACTGAACCTACTAAAACCCCTACAACAGAAACACGCCCTTAAAAACCCAAAATTTAAGACATTGGTTTCCCCCACGCCCCTCCCACCTTAACCAAAAAACACAACCTCTACTGAGCAAATGGCATAAACTTGAAAAAACGAACGGTTCCCAGAAGAAGAGAGCAGAAAAGCGAACAAAACAATCCAGTCTGAACGGAACAACAACCTCATGAAAAAAACAAACCAACACAAATGCAAAGGGGATTTCGTCAACACAACAAAAAAACAACACATTTAACATTAAAAGAAAAACTCTAGGGACTGTGGAGGCAAGACAAGAAAAACATGGAGACGGGCAAAAAACGCTTTTCTCACATGAACAAAACCAGCACTTTCTGAACATTAAATTTCCCGAGGCTGCTCGAACGGAAAAGACGGGGCCAACACTGAGATGACGAGCGCTTTCCCTGACAAACAGGCAGAATAAGAGAGAACAAACTTCCGTCTGGACAGAACAGAAAATTCTGGAAGGAATAACTTTTAAAAAGAATGATGATGGAACGAGGACCCCAGCAAAGACTTGAACAAACAACAATACAGCAGACTAACTCCATGTACTGTTTAGGCCCCAAAGAGACCAGAGCGAGGAGCGCCGACAAAAAAACTCCGCCGGGCAAGAACAACAGACCGACGCGAGGGGAGGCTCCGGCGGCTCGTGTGTGCAGCAGGTAGTAGTCAAAAGGTGCGGGGCGGCCCAGGTCATATCGAAGCTGCACGCAAAGTCATTTACGATTTTTAAAATTGAATTGATGACAGTGGCGCATGTGCTTTTTGGGTGTAATTAAAAGGTGTGGTAAATTTAAGATAGTAGTGAGGCTCATCGTGGAAAACACTACATTGTACAATTTTTACATTTTCAGGGATTTTTTCTTATTATGGACCTAAAGTAGCACGGTGCATTCGTCATATATTAGGGTTTTAAAAAACAAATTATAAATATCTAATTTCTAGGGGGGGGACTAAAGGCTTGGTGGGTTTTCCTCATCTTCCATCCAGAAAGGGAGTCTATACATTTTCTTTTCTTTTTTCTTTTTTTTATTTATTTTTATATTGTAGGTCTAGATGACGCATGAGCGCTGCTGTACCTATTGCTAATTTTTCGGCGCCCGGCGGCCATTGTGGGGGGAACGGTCAGCTGCACCGCTATCGGAGTCTGAAAGGTAAATTTTTTCATTCATCCAGACGGGGTACAGCTGACCACGGTCCCCTAGAGCCTTAACTGACTGCTGTTACGCAGCAGGTAAGGGATCTAGGAGACCAAGCCCCCACAAGGCCGCCGTTCCCCTGTTGATTGATTGATTGGGTATTATTTAAAGCTCATATTTAGAAAATTGGCTAATCGAGACGAAGGGAGGGACGTAAGGGGTGACGGGGGGGGAAGGGGCCCAAAGCTGGTCAGAACCACCACAAGCGTATGTGGAGGGGAGGGGTTCCCCCACTCGTGGGGGCGTCTCCGTTTTCATCACCGTCCGTGTTGTCATTTTCGTCGCCCTCGGGGGGGTGTCAAAGGGGGAAAGGGGAAAAAAGTTCCCGCGACGTTGGACTAGGGTTGAATGATTGTTTATTGTTTTTACGGTTGTCATGGCCTATGCATGATGCTAGAGTATTCAGAGTGTCGCCTCTAAGCCGATACTTAGCGAAAACCCGCAAAACCCAGCTTCCCCAAAAATATCGCATTCTTGGAGATTTTGCATATAATTAAAAAAACTACTTTCAACAATTTATTTTTAAATTTTCTTTTCGCGACTTTTACCAGACCTAGGCCCATTCTCCAGAGTTTTTTTTTTTTGATATCGTTTATTACATTCGTAAATAGGATTCAGAAAAAATGTGACGACCAGGCGCGGGGCCGTCCAAACCCAAAGGCTTATTATCTGGAATATTTTTAAAAAAGAAGGAGGGACCCGGGGAAAAAACCTATGGCAAGTGCAAGTTTTTTGAAAGCTCTGGCACCCCCCGGGTACAAGAGCACGTTGACGAGGCACTTGAAAAGCTGTTTATCCGGCTCAGTATGTCGCATATTCAAAGAAACACGAGAAAAGAAATGGAGAATAAAGAAAAAATCAAAAACAAACTTCGATTTTGTCTTTTTGGGTTTAAAAAGAAAGGGAAAACCCACTTTAAGGGGGAAAGGCCCGGGCCGAACTAAACACGTTGCATTGATGCTTTTTTGAGAATTACCTCCCCTTAGCCTTGCAGAGGTGACTTTTAAAAACCTGATGGCGAGGGGGAACCCCTGTACCCGTTCCCTGCCCACAGTTTCCCCGGAAACATACACCAAAATTGTACGATTCTACAAAAAATAATATTCAAATAAATTTACAAAAGCCATACCTGGATTTAAATGTATTTCTATCAATACTGCATGTGGACGCGAGGGCAAAAGAAACTACATGTCGGGACGGTGCTTGCAGGATAAAGATTTCTTACAATGTTACAATAACGTCGGGTCTAGTCTTTTCCCGGCAACCATACTGCTGGAACATCACTTGAAACTGAAGGGCCCTTTTACTTCATTGGGATTTTGATCAGCCACATATTAAAAACCCCTTACCCTTCCTCCACCACCCCCTGTGTTAAATTAATTATATTTAAATGTTTTTGTTTATTTGCAAATGACGGTAAATTTGTCGTTCCCGCATCAGACCAAAAAAAAAGGCGAAAACCCGCAGTCCCCCGGGCCCCCCCCCGTGAACCGCGCCAAGGAGCTGTAAGGGGGTCATGGTGGGGGGGGGTACCCTTTTTTCGTCGATCTCTAGAGGTCACCACCAGGGAAGTATTAAAGGGGGTGGGCGCGATCCCCTACATCCGATAAAATCTCAACAGACCCGACCGTCACGGGGCACCCAACCACCTAGGGGGGACTAGCCCCCCACCCAAAACACTTCCCCACCGGGGTCCTCCCCTTGCCCCCCAAGACCCCACTCCCTCCCGCTCTCCAACACCAGAGCCCAAAATACTAATTTATCCCTCAAAACCCCCCAAAGACCATCCGGCACAAAACCCCTAACCCCCCCATCCACCCGCAACAGTAAAATCAAACCTGTCGAGGGCGCCCGTCCGGAGACGCCCACCCCATACGTCCCTTTATCCGGCACAGGCGGACCGCCACTCCTCGGACGGCACGGGGGCCCCCCCGTCACCAAACAAGGGGGAGCCAACCCCCACCGCGACCCCGGCGGGTTTTTTCACGGCAGATTATGAAGCAGCCTGCTGGACTTTCATGCTTAATTATTTCTGGTAATAAAATCTTAATTTCTTTGCATTCCCCTCAGAAAAATTTTAGCATTCTTAGAACTGCCGATTTTAAATAGATCTTAATTTTCAGATGTATGAGGTACATTTGCACCACACGAGAAAGGAAGGGGAAATTAAAGGACACTGAAACGTACCAGACCAATCATATGTCGATCACACCTATGTCGCCCCTCTACAGCGATACCATGATATGTCCCCCCTCCCCAAACCCACACCGACATCATTGTGACACCCCCTCCCCCAGCGTTTTTCTAAAAGTAAGAAGAAGGGGGCCCTAGGGCCGTTCCTTGGGGCAACCACGAAAGGCTTAAGGGGGGGAGGGAATTTAGAATTTTATAATTTTATCGATATTATCAAGTTCTACTACTTGGAAAAAAGGTTGATAGGAATGAGAATTCCATCTATGGCTATACCCCTGATAGTGTAAATTTTTGAAATAGTGAATATTTTCAAAAACATAGACATAGTAACGGGCCGGAGATTTGGGGGAAAGGAGTGATTTACCAAATTTCAAAAAAGGAATAAAAAAAAGCGTGGCAATACGAGGCATTACTTACTACCATACATCAAAAATAAGGAAAGGGGTTGGATATTTCTTAAAGACTCATATTTTTGCAGCTTGGCTAAACGAGACGAAGGGAGGGACGTATAGACGAAGGAAAAGTAGAGTGGCCATATTTAAATGAAGAACAAATGGGTTTTGATGGGGAAATCCTTTTAAAACCCCATATTTGTCTTCGACAAGCTTGGAAAAATGTTGGGGGACTGCGAGTACCCAATTGCGTACCAGGTCTTCCCATGGAGATACCGGGGAAAGCACAAAGTATTTCCCTTGCCCCGTTTCATAGTCTGTTAAAGGGGTATGCTGCTGTTTTGAAGTAGGGATGACCCAAAAGCTGGTTTCATCCGGGTTTTTTAAATTTTTTTAAACCAGACCTTTTTACTCTGCCTTTTCGATTTGCTTGCATCACCGTAGACTGACCAGATACCCCTTTTATGCATTTGCTCTTTGATTTTTACATGACAGAAATATGTTTAATTACAGACCATATTGTTAATTCTTACAGAAAGAAAATCTAATAAACCCCCAGACGCTGATGGGGAGCCCATTCGTGCGAGAAGAGGAGATGTAGAAATGGGCAAGAACCACCACTTTCTTATGAATTTTTAAAACAAAAAGAGCCCCCTTTCACTACGGTTTTAAAGAGGGACCGCCCCGGTCCAGAGGGCAGGAATAGCAAAGAAAAAAGACAGGCTGCAAAGAAATTTCTGACCAGTATTGGGAAATTTCTTGCGGTAAGATATTTCAAATAATTATTATTTTTTATTTCAACATCAATATTGGGCCCCTTATTTATTCTCTACATAGATGATTTCATCAACTATAATGGGGCCCGGGCCCAATTTTAAATTTTTTTAAATGATGACTTGGGTCTTTATACAAATTATAATATTTTAATGACTGGTTTTTTTTGGTTTTAAGCCCCGTTTTAACATTAGGCCAACGGTTTTTGATGAAATTTTACTCCCTTAAGGCCAACACAACTTAATATATAAAAAACGAAACTACATTACATGATAAATCAGAAAAAAAATGGGAAAAAAAATACAAAAAATAGAAAAAATAGAAATCACTGCACTTTTGGGGAATTAAAACACTCAAAGAAACACTCAAAACTTTTACGTTGAAAGAAAGAAGAAAAACACGTCAGTCCGTTTATTGTTTTTTTTCATGGATCTTGTCACTCTGACTGTCGATGAAAAAACTTGCAACGATATCTGCAGGAACTGCTGGGGCGTTGGGGTTGTTGTCCATTGGGTTTTACAGTCAACCTATGTGGGGTACGGACCCTGAAATTGTAGGTTTCCCCGTTATGATTTAAAATTGGCTTCTTCTTTTTTTAGACTTGAGCTCGTTTATTAAATTCAAAGGTTCCCCCAACATTCTGGAAGAAAAACCCAACGGTGGCAAGGGTTTTTATCCAGCAAAGCGAAAAAAGAAATTTTATCGAAAACGTTGGGTTAAAGTAAATAAAAATGGGATTATAACCGAAAAAACCCAGTTTATTAATTCATATCGGCCCGAAAATATCCAAAAACATAAAACATATATATATATATAATATATATATTAATATATATATTAAAAATAATATATGTTAAGTTAACTTTTAGGAAATAATCACCTTTTTTGGATTTTTAAAAAAATATTTAATTAAAATTTAACGTTTCAGAAGAATAGGCTTCCATTTTTAAAAAGAGTTGGTATTAAAAAACAATAAAAACAAAACATCAGAACACATAAAATAAAAATAACCGCCTACAAAGGCAAACCAAATAGTAAGTACAAAAGCAAATCAGGTGCAGTGAAAACTTTTAAACCACATCACTGTGCTAAGCGCTTTGCTTGACTTCTAGTCACCCTTCTCACAGGCTGATTCTGTTCTTCAACTGATATTGTAGAATTGCTGGAAATTGTAGGACTTAAATGTTGACTTCTTGTCAACATTCTTGTATGAGGATTCTGGTCAACTGTTGGTACGACTCTTGGACCATGTGTATCCAGCGCAGAGTCTGGTTATCTGTGACTTTGAAGGAATGAGGTCTCTTGCCATGATCAGCCATCTGACTAGTCGTATCGTCAGAGAGGCAGTATAAATTGAAAATCGTCCTCATAACTTGAACAAGCGAGATGATGGCAAACGTCTGGCCCAGTCTTGGAAGCCTGTTTTGGCAAATAGATTGGTGCCTGAAAACCATAAAACAGATAATCCAGACTCTGCGCTGGATACACATGGTCCAAGAGTCGTACCAACAGTTGACCAGAATCCTCCTACAAGAATGTTGACAAGAAGTCAACATTTTTAAGTCCTACAATTTCCATCAATTCTACAATATCAGTTGAAGAACAGAATCAGCCTGTGAGAAGGGTGACTAGAAGTCAAGCAAAGCGCTTAGCACAGTGATGTGGTTAAAAAGTTTTCACTGCACCTGATTTGCTTTTGTACTTGCTATTTGGTTGCTTTGTAAGGCGGTTAAGTTTGTTTATATTTTTATTGTGTTGCTGATGTTTTGTTTTTATTGTTTTATACCAACTCTTCTTGAAAATGGAAGCCTAGTCTTCTGAAACGTTGAAGTTTTAATTAAATATTTGTTTTAAACATCCAATAAAGCGTGATTATTTCCGTAAAGTATAACTTAACATAAACCATGAATCACGAAAGCCTACAACAGAACATATATATTATATATATATATACATATATATATATATATATATATATTATAGCATGAACCCTGATAAAATGCATTTAAAACTGAGATTTTATGAAGTGAGGAATACTTGTCAAATATTGTACTTAAAATAGCATGAAACTGCATAAAAATGCATTTAAAAATGAGATTTTTATGAGAAGGTATACTTGTAAATTAATCTGCTAATTTAAAATGTCATTAAAAAATGGCAAAAATCAGTTGTAAAGAAAATGACAGCTTATGTCATTTTTATGGCAGGCTTATATTTAACCTTAAGGACGCTATCAACGTAGAATGGAGGGTGTTACACCCAAAAACAATGGAAAGTATATATGTTTTTTGTTTGTCACAAGACATAACCAGAAATCATTGATTTGTTTGTAGCTCAGTACCCCAGGGAGGTAGCAACAAATTCAGTCTGGTAGTTCACCACCACACCAACAGTCGCCATTATTCTAGAGAATCAACTGCCCTTATGGTTGTCATAGCTATATTGGTCACAAGAGCTAACAGGCAGAATACTTACACTTTTTAATGTCTGGTTGTCCGTCGCCGCGGAGGTAGTAAAAGAAGGGAAAGTCACCCGTACGAACACGAGCTCAGCCATTGGTTTCAGGAGCAAAACACTCCCTATACTAAGCCATAAGCCTAGCACAATGTCTAAGAGTCGACTGATTCTATGTATATTGCATGAAGACGTTACACATCTTCCAACTCTAAACAACAAAGGAACGACGCTAAACCGCATTCAGCATGGTTCTCATACTCCCACAACCTACACACCTCGTCCGATGATTGATGGAATGCTTAACGTTCTATAGCAACTGGCTATCGAGACAAGGAGGACGTAGGTGACCGGGGGAACAAGGTGGACAGCTGTGCGCGACAGCCACAAGCGTATGGGGAGGGCAGGGGTTCCCCCACGTCGAGGTCGTCTCCGTCTGTGTCATCATCTGTCCGTGTTGTCATTATCGTCGCCGTCGGGGAGGAAGTCAAAGGGAAGGGGAAAGTTCCCCGACGACGACCCAGAGCTCGTTATTAGTTTCAGGGAGAAAAACTCCCTTAATCACGGGCCAAATCACGAGAAGGTTGCGAGTTGGAGTTTGGATCTTCTTTAATTACGGGCGATTTCCCGAGGAGGTTGCGTGTTTGCGTTTGTTTGCTAAAAACAGGGTTTTTCCACGCTAGCAACGTCTTTCACGAGCTTCCCCCACCACCCAACGCGTCTGGTCGGAACGACGAGCGAGCACGCTACGTGGAATAGACAAGACTCTACCCGGCTTGAGTGTAGTCTTTGTGAAGGTCGTTCTTCTTGGAAATCGTAGTTCTGTGAAGTTTCATTTCAGCTTTTGTTGTGAATGTCATTCATACATTTACGTGATGTAATCAGTTAACTATTCAATGCTCCGATATTTATTACGCGACGAGATGAATAATGTTGGACATTTGTTTGAAAGACAACGTAATATTGGTGTGAGAGAACTGATAATATAATATTATCGTAGGACTACGGAATGAAGTAAAGGGATTCAGAGTTGGCGCGGAGTGGGAAGGAATGCATCGTGATAAAATACTTGTTGACATTGAGCGATTTACTACAGTATCGGCTGTGACGTGCCGAGGTTGAGCAATCGGCGCGGGAGTGCAGCCGTCCGAAACACACACGCGTCATGCTAGTTACCTATACTGCAGCAGTGCAGGCTGAAAAATGAAGATTGAACACAAGAATAAAGATTCGCGTTCGGTGGGTTCTTCCGCAAAAGTTTTTTGATTATACTCCCTGATTTGCTGTTCCTGATTTTTGGCAAACCTCATATTTGTTTGAGTGGGATCGTCTAATAAATCAGTTTTTTTTTCGTTTTTCTTTTTTAACGTTTTTTTTCCTCTTTTTTTTTTTCTTTTTTCTTTCTTTTTTTTCCTTTTTTACCTTTTTTCCTTTTCTTTTCATTCCCCACCCTTTTTTATATTTGATTCATTAATTAAATACATTTTGTATCATTTTCATTTGTAAAAAAAATTGTTGTGTTTAAATGCATTGTTGTTGCAATGCTAATATTTCAAATATGTACTTAAATGTAGTTTATTGTAGTTTTTGCATCTATGTAATTAGATTTATTTAGTTGTCCTCCTTTGTAAATCAGTTTTTATAACTGAATAGGATAGACGTTAAATAAATAATACAAAAATAAATAATAAATAACAAACAATAAACAGAATGATGCGAGGACACAACAGCCAATACTCGATCAAACAACACACTCAGCAGCAATAGAACCAAACTCCTTGTGCTGTGGATGCCCTGTAAGAACAGAATGAAGAGCGGTCACAAAACACGTCCGCCTGCGACAAGAACAACAGGCAGACGGCGAGGCGGGGTTCACCGCTGCTTGCATGCAGGTGGTAGTGAAAAGGTGCGGGGCGGCGAGGTCATATCGACGCTGCACATTAAATGCATAGGACGTTTCTAAAAGCGTATTAATGACAGTACAGACAGACGAGTGCAAGGCCAAACCTTTAGGCCGCAGAGACAACCACGGCTAGGCAGTGGGCAGGCATTGGAGGATTATGGGATTGTGATGGCTGATGGTTAAAAATCAATAAAACATACATTCGTTATCTAAGTAATTAATCAGTGTTATTATTTAACAAACTAAAGTACATTACATGGTGTCAGAAGTGGGATTTAGTGATATATCTAATATCAATCTCTAGAAGAAAGTTTCATGTGTTATACAAGCCCTAGGCCCAGACCTGAGCAAGCTAGGCCCTACCAGGTAACCTAAAAATACAAATTCTGCACGTGGCCATGTCTGACTTTGAGAAATCACCATCGGAACTGCACTTGAGTGGCAACCTTGCTGAAAATTGGCGAAAATGGAAACAAAAGTTTCTACTATACATGGAAGCAACAGATAAGAATTCTAAATCAGAGAAAACTAAAGTAGCAATCTTGCTACATCTGATAGGAGATGAAGGTTTAGAACTTTTCAACACCTTTAAGTTCTCAGATAACGCTGACAAAGAAATTCTCCAAAAAGTGATTGATCAATTTGAAGACTACTGTAACCCAAGGAGGAATATAGTCTTTGAAAGGTTCAAGTTTTTTTCCAAAGTACAATTAGAACATGAGACATTTGATCACTTCCTAACTGATGTGAAAAAACTGGCAAGTAATTGTAGCTTTGGTGAGCAAGAAGAAAGTCTAATCAGAGATCGGATAGTCCTGGGAGTGTATAACAAAGACCTACAAGAGCGTCTTCTCAGAGTCCCCGATCTTAGCCTGCGAGCAGCAACAGACCAATGCAGAGCAGCAGAGGCCAGCAGGGAGCAATCAAAAGTTCTACAGAATACAGTCGCAGTCGAACCAGTCAAAAAGATGTACAATCAAAGTATTAGTATTAGTAGTTTTAGGGCGCTTCAACGGCAAAGATTATTCGCGCCTCCAAGATATTTAGTTAATTATGTATGAATGTAAAATACGGTTAATAAGGTTAAATGTGTTTTTCATATCATTGTCATAAAAAGAATTGCCAAGGTCGATATATTTGTAGACAGCCAAATCGGGAAAAGGTATACATGCTTAAGTTGTCATATGTAGAAAATGTCAAATTACCAAATCATAATCATAATCATTATCAGGAAACCGTTGCCAACGTCGTCATAATGAAAAGCAAGTCAACATGCTTCATGTATTTTTTCATAGTTTGTCGATCAGATTGCTAAGGTTTAGAAATCTGATAAGTTTTTCACTGTTTTCATAAGACAAAAGTTCTTCATATGATAGATTTAAATTTAATTGGAGTCTCAAACCATCATACTTAGAGCAGTCAGTCAACAAATGATGAACGGATAGCAACACATCACACGTGTCGCAAATCGGAGTAATCTTATCTCTGGTAAAAAGATTGGCATGGGTGAGGTGGGTGTGCCCTATTCGTACTCGCGCCAATACAACCTCCTCACGACGAGAAAGTATGGAAGAAGGGGGTCGTACTTTCAGTGAAAGACAGGGCATCACACGGCGCAGTTTATTATTCTGCAAAGCATTCCAACAATCCTGACCTAGTTTCAACATATGGTTCTTGAACCCACTGTGGACATCAGGAACAGGTACGAGGTCAAAATCAGTTGATGCTTTTTGCGTTGCAGCCTTGGCTGCCAAGTCAGCCTCCTCGTTGCCAGAGATACCTACATGACCAGGGACGCAGCAGAACATGATTTTGTAGCCTCTTGCATGAAGTTTCTCCGAGAAGAACTGAATGTCAATTACTAAATGGTGAGTAGAGAACATGACGTGGAGTGCCTGAAGTGCACTTAAACTATCTGAACATACCATGAAGCTTCCGCATCTTTGTTTCATAATATATCTCAAAGCTTCTCGTATGGCATACATTTCAGCAGTAAAAACAGAACACATGTCATGAAGTCTGAAACCAACACCACTGCCGCCACAATAGTAAGCGCAACCAACCTTCGAGCCGGTTTTAGATACATCAGTGAAAATGAATTTAAAGGTATGGTATTCGTGACAAATAGCTTGAAAACTAGTTTTGAAAATTACATCTGATGTTGTGGACTTATTATATCGGCAAAGGTCGAAACAAATTTCAGGTTCCGGAAGTAGCCATGGAGGGTTTGGCTCAAAACGAAACTCAATAGATTGGGTACATCAAAATTTAAAATTCTAAAAAGATGTCTACAACGTAATCCGACAGGAAGGGTCGCCAAAGGTTTGTTATCGAAGTGACGGACAAATCTCTCATCAAAAAGAGCGTTATGAGATGGGTGGTTACGCATTGCCCGGATCTTCAATACGTATCTGCCCAACAAGTAGTTCCGTCTTTCTGCGAGGGAGGTCATTCCTGCCTCAGCATACAAGGCTGAGGACGGGGCTCGTCCGAAATGCACCCAGCGCCAGCCGCATGTCACACTATAAGAGACCGGCTACAAACATGACATAGGTAATTATGTTTGCTAGGCCTGTGACGTACCATTAAATCAATAGGCCATATGGACCAACGTAACTTTCCGTTACTTCAAAAACTTCTAAACCGGGCACTAGGCATAAATCGACTTCAAGTGGCTCTGGGTCAGAGGTTTCCAGATCTGCGCAGGTGAATTTGGAACTTGCACAGCCGGATGTCGACCATGTTTGGTAGGCCTATGCACTATAATCACCGATTTGGAATGAATTAACTTGCACATCTCTTTAAAACTGCCCCTAAAAATTAATAACGGTACCACTTGCGCAATTAATACAATGCAAATGTTTATTAATTTCATTTTCATTTTAATGTAGGCAAAGTCAAAATTTGCTTGGTAACTTTGATGGACCTAAATTCAATATAATTAATTGTGGTGTTAATCATTTTCGATTCTTTTCCTAGATTAAAAATCAGCCATGATATTAAAAAAAAAAAAAATTAGGCCCTAACCCTTGAATAGGTTTACCTATATCTAGGACTTTGTCCTTGATATGAGAGCAATTGTTAACTTAATTGTAATGTTTGTTTAGATTGTCGAGCTTGGTAAGTCATCCATCTTTGTGAATGGCATAAACTTGACGACGGTTATCAGTACTTCAACCTCCTGCACAATACTGTGCAGGAATCTTCTGGAACTTGTGTACACCTCAGAGGCCTTGGCAAGCTGTTCCGTCCGTGGCCGCAAGCCAAACGGATTAGGAAAGGCGGCGGCGGAGGCGAGGGAACCACTCTACCAAACTGGCAATGATGCTATTATTGGTATGTATAGCCTCTTTTAAATATGGTCACTGTCTTGGCATTTTGGTCAAGTTTTTCTTTCTTTCCATAAATTAGCCGGGCATGCATTGTTAATTGCACAGTTGCCAAGACTGTTGTCAAAAACACATAGGCCTGAACGATTTATAAATATATTAGTATGTTCAGAGAAAAACAGTACACGTAGGTACGCGGAAGTAGACACCAAAATGCACGTACGCAAACTGACAATTTACTCAAATTGATAATAAATAAGTACTGTTTGTATGAACTGTGAGTAAATATAGGCCTAGATCAAATAATTAATTTATAAATTGGTTTAAGAGGTTGATTGGTGGCTGGTATTGATCATTTCACATTTACCGCATTTTTTGCGGATAGCCTCGATGAATGTTTGAGAGATCATGCCTCCACGTAATGAGCTAGCACGACTTTAATATATGCCTTATTAAATTTTACTAAGTCTTTAAGGTAGGCCCTACTTAAAATAAGCTGCCTTCATTTTTGGAAGCAGCTCAATGCCGATTGTATCGATAGTTTTAGAGATCAGTTGTGTGCTATTTTTTCCGAACCTGTGGGCAAACGGCAAAATGCGAGGGTAACGGGGCTGCGATCCCTCGGCCGTGGCATTCTAAGTTTGGAAATATTGTTGCTTACAATAGGCTTGGGCCTAGTTTTTAAAGTTTCTAATTCTGAAAAGTGTATTGGATTCTTCATGATCATTTCTTCAACAATGCCATGACATCTAGTACTATTCAAATTATGTATGTTACAGATTTTACCATCTCCCAGGGCAAAGCCAGCCACTGGAAGATCCAAGATCCGTCGGCATGTGTCGCCGCCATGGGGAAACGCCTGAACGAGATTCGCCATATCATCAAGTTGTCGGCGGTCCGGGTCCCTGATCAAACGGAGGGTGAAAACGGAGAATGATGCGCGTGTTTAACTGACCCTATATTGACAATAATTTTTACTCTTCTTACTACTAGGAAGCTTCCAAAACGCTTTTTTTAGTAGCGTTGATGGATGAGCTTTTTAATTATAAAATGTTAATATTAAGGCTATTCCAGAGCACTCTTACTGATATTTTAAAAGTCAACGGAAAATGGCTAAAAGTTGGTTAGATGAAAGCTGAACTTGAATAAAAAACGGAAAAAATAACTTTTTTTTTTACGGGACAAAGCTCTATTTTGGCCATTATATGCAATTTGGGTCAATACGAAATGAATGTTTTAGATGTAATAATTAATTTTAGCTATGCATTTTTTTATTGCTTTAACACACCTTTGTGTCTGGACTAAATACAAGGGAAAATAATATATGAAATAACTTTTGATGGACGATTTTTTCGTGTTCTGGTTCAAAAACTCTTTTTGTACCATGTGACAAAAAAAATCGTACATCGCGCATTATTTCAGAAAATAAAATATAATATATAAAATATAATAAAATTATTTTTTTTTCTGAAATAATGCGCGATGTACGATTTTTTTGTTCACATGGTACAAAAATGAGTTTTGAAACCAGAACACGAAAAAATCTTCCATCAAAAGTTATTTCATAATATTATTTTCCCTTATACTCAGTCCAGAGACAAGGGTGTGTTGAAACAGTAAAAAAAATCATAGCTCAAAACTAAATATTGCATCTAAAACATTCATTTTCGTATTGACCCCAAATTTCCATATAATGGCCAAAATAGAGCTTTTGTCCCGTCAAACAAAGTAATTTTTCTTCTTTTTATTTAAGTTAGTTTTTAGCCTTAATTTAAAATAGTAAAAACATATTAACACGGCCCATACAAAGCAATCATTAGGTCTGTTGGATCTTTGATTGTTTGTAACAAGGCTGAGAGTAAGGTATACAATCTCCTGTGAAGTTTTCATACAAGGCTGTGAGAAAGATCTAAAATCTATATTTTCGTGCTATTTGGGCGGATTCTGACCAAACTGGTTGGGGCTACAACGTTCATATTTCACATGGGCATTTAGGTAAGGGTAATGTATTGACTTTTGAAAGAAAAAGTTGAAAAAGTTAGCCAGAATCTATAGAAATAAAGGTTTTAAAATTTAACACCTCAAAAAACTCAAATTAAAACCTTTATTTCTATATATCCTGGCTAACTTTTTTGACTTTTTCTTTCAAACTTCAATACATCACTATGAACTTAATGTGCATGTGAAATATGAACGTTGTAGCACCACCCGTTTGGTCAGAATCGGCCCAAATGTCACGAAAATATCGCACTAAAAATCGAAAAAAATCGTAAAAGTACGATATTCATGAGAAATATTTCTTCAATTGTACCCAAAAACGTAGCAAGTCTAAGTTCAGAGATTTCGAAGGTCCCCTAAAATTTTCATCAAGATCGCATATCCCGTTTGCCCGGTAGAGAGCGAACAGACAAAAAAACAAAAAAACACCCGAGCTAAATTTTTTTGGGGGTCGGTGAAATTGAAGTCTTCGCTTCGCTCATCCAATTAATTAAGCGAGCGTTTCCATTTGACTCTGCCGGAAAAAAGTAGTCACTGTTTTTTTTGTTTGTTTGTCTCGCCATAACGTTCGAACGGAGGTTCGAATCGAGTTAGAATTTAGAACCATCCGCAAGTTTTGATCTGGATCAAATGCCATTAGTTTTGTGGCAAAAACGTTCAAAAAGTTACTTAGTTACATTAAAGTAAATCGAAAGATTTTTTTTTTAAACTAAACGTTGACAAAATCTGAGGTGGCCATATCATTTAGTTTACAATGTCCGTCCGGTCACGAATATGTTAATTTCATTTTGATCTGATAAGTAGTGTAGATGGAAATTACATTTTAACAAAAGTAACGTTACCATGGCAACGAAATGTCGAACGAGGTTTCTGGCCACTATGCACTGCCACCTAGAAGTAATTAAAATACTATCGAGGAAGCAGTGTATTATTTGTTACCAAAGAGTTAGTTAGTTAATGTTGTTTTAGGGCACTCAACAGTAGAGTTATCAGTGCCCATGTCAATTGTATTGGAATCTTCCAAATTTTCTTTTTCCATAATTGTGGATTACCACAATGTTTTCTTCTTTCCAATGGGAGGAAAGTAAGGGAAGACAAGGGGGTTAATGGGAAGGTGTGAGGATGTTGGATAGGGTGGGTTAAACCGGGTGGGAACGGAGGAGTGCTCGTTGCAGAGAGGGCCGGCAAGTATGGAGACGAAAAAAGTGAAAGAAGAAAATAAATATGAGTAAGGCTGTGTGAATGAAGAAAGGTGTGATAAAAAAAGTTTCGCGAGAGCTCTCTCTGCAACACGCACCCCAACCGGCCAGAGCTCGCCCTTAGTTTTGGGAATACACTACTGCCCTACTCACAGGCCAAACCACGGGAAGGTAGCGAGTTGGACTTTGAAGTTAAAATAGTTTTCACAAGGAAATGATGTCAAGGTCCTCTTTTTCCAAACTTAGAATTTGATTATCATACAGAATCATTTTATAAAAAATGGACAACAGTGAAGGAAAACTATTATCTACAAGCACTCTGCCACTAAATCGGCTACAAAGACGAAAATAGTTTTAGCACCATGCTATGTTGGCGACATTGTCAATGCACTGGAAGATATGACTGAAAAATATCTGTTTCACCGAGCAAGTTACGTGCATTAATTTATAGCGCTGAAAACACTGCGGCAACACTTGGAATCTGCAGAAGTAATCATAAACGTGGACTTGAGTGAAAACTATTTCTGTGAGTATGACGCAGAAGTACAGTCACTTCACTACAACTAGTGACATTGACTCGGGCGTACGTTGTAATATGAAAGTTTCTTGGTAGCCTAAACTACAGGCAAAGTTCAATTATTTCAAAATGCTGCTAAACAAATAGGTCTACCCTTCAATAATTTAAATAGCACTTTTCATCAATAATAACGTAACTTGTGTTGTAATTTTTATTTATGTAGGAACAAGAACTGGCGTTATGTAAACGTAAGCTTCTTAAGATGAATGTTTCACGAACATTATGGAGGAACCGAACTGTTTGCATATCTACATATCTACTTGGGAAGATAATCCAACGGTAATAATTCTAGTGATGTTTCAATAGTCACGAGGATAGTGATGTAGGGGAATTAAGAGATTATGATTTACAACCTGTGCAACCAATTTTGATTGGAAATAGAAACCCGACTAGACAAAGAAAACCTTTAAAAGACGAAGACTATGAATATGCCGGTTTTTCTTTCTTGATTCAGAATGATATGCCTAATCTTGTTGTTATAGTTAGTTAGTTATTAGGGTTTAAGGGCACACAACACTAAGGTTATTAGTGCCTGTGTTCTCTTTTAGAGTGATGTGCTATTTTTTTAAATTGTATTATACAGTTTTGTTGATTTCAGATATTTAAAAACATTGGTTATATTCTCAGATTCTCAAATTCTGCTCAGATAAACCTTGCAATCTTCATTCGTTTTCGTACTGGTTATGTTTTCTATAGTACTGCAAATGCATTTCAAAAGGAGGTTCTATAATCTTCCAGAAATAATAAAATAATACAGGAATAAAAAATCTTTCCGACAGTTGTTTGAACTTGGGTCTCCCACATTTTGGTTAGATAGTACTAGCATTGTTTGATTGGATATTGCTTAACGTCTCACTTTATGCAACTTGGCTAATCGAGACGAAGGGAGGGACATAAAGGAATAACATGGGGGGACAAGGGGTGGACAGGCCGGTGCTGGTCAGAACCAGCCACAAGCGTATGGGGAGGGCAGAGGTTCCCCCACGTCGTGGTCGTCTCCGTCTTGTGTCATCATTGTTCAATATAAGAATTTACTGCGTTTATATATGAAGCGTGTTAAATGTTTTTATCCTAATATGCTTAAATTGATTTGTTTTCAGGCGCTGTGGACCAAAATCCAGACCATTGGTATGGTGGAATACGTCGAACACACTAACCTGGCCAAAAAACAAAATTCGGGTGGGTGAAGGGGAGAAACGGTCTGGACGAACGATTCACCGTCTTTATCCAGTACGTCCGAAACACGTGGACTGAAGGCGTGGGGCCGGTGGAAATAAGCGTTAATGGCCAGGAAGTAAGTAAGTTATTAAGGTTTAAGGGCACACAACACCAAGGTTATCAGTGCCCGTATTCTCTTATATAATGACATGTTAATGGCCAGGAGAGGCGGACGAACAACGACATGGAGTCGTTCCATAGAGTCCTTAATGACCGTCTAGGTCCACACCCAAATGTCTGGGCAGCAATGATAAAGAATTATTTGTTTGACAACAGTTGACTTACGGTACAAATAAGAGATGATGACATTGAGTAGTGGGATTCGGAACCGGTTTCAGCTATTAGGTGACATCAGACTTGTCAGTACGGAACATCAAGTGTTCGGGAGCGGAGTAGGGGCGGGGGATAGAGCGGCGAGCAGGCTGACACGTGTATCTATACGCCTGTGTCAAACAAAACTCTGCAAAACACTAATGTCGGGGACATTAAAACTTGTTATCGACGCATATATTACGAGATAATAGATAGCATCGTTAGATAGCTTCAAATAGAACACTAAAAAATGGAGAGAGAAATTCACAAAATTAAGGAATTAAGGATTACATGAACGATACTTATGCCATGCAGAGATGCTCATTAAAAAAAACCTGCCATTGCGCAAGTTCAGGCAACATGGCCATTTCTTTTTATGTAAGTATAACCCTCAAGCATAAACTTGTGTTTTCTTTCAGTTTTCCTATATAAATAATCCTAACAGGAAACAAATGGCACATTATGGTAGAAATGTGTTTATTGTGTAATATTGTTAATGTTAGTTTAAAGAAGATGATAACATTTTCTATCTAGAGGATATTCTTAATACCAATGATGTAGCATTATGAAGAATAATATTTTTGGCTATTAAATTCAGATTTAACATAGGGTCGTAATTGGGGTAGCACCCCAATGGCATACCCCCAGCGGTATGCCGGCTTTACCCTGGAAGATAATTTGATATGCAAAATACTTTTTCAAGTAGGTAGGCTCTGTTCTATAATAATATACCTCTGCACTAGGGTTTCTATCAATAATCAATAAATGCATTAATCAATTACTAGTAGGCCTCTAGGGCTATAATTGATGAACTATTTCAATTTCAATTTTATTTTATTCATTCGATCGATACATGGTAACAGATATAACCCCTCTTGGAAGAGAGGGAATGAATAATCCTTAATAGCTATAATGTTCCTGATTATGATACACATGATAATGATGGAAAATAGAATACTAATATGTAAAGTGGAATTTGAAAATAAGCGAGTTACTAATGATAATGATATTGATTGGATGAGCGTAGCGAGCGAAGCGAAGATTCCATTTCACTACACTGGAGACAAAAATCCGTTTTTTTTCTTTCTTTTTTTTGTATTTTTGTGAGTTTGTCAACACGATTCCGGCCGGCTAAACCGATATTCCAATTGAGATGGACATTTGAGGGGACCTTCGAAATCTCTGAACTTAGACCTGCCACGTTTTTAGGTACAATCGAAGAAATATTTCTCATAAATATCGTACTTTTAAGATTTTTCCCGATTTTTAGTGCGATATTTTCGTGACATTTTGGCCGATTCTGACCATACGGGTGGGGCTACAACGTTCATATTTTTACATGGACATTAAGGTAATGGTGATGTATTGCTTTTTGAAAGAAAATGTTGAAAAAGTTAGCCAGAATCCATAAAATTAAGGTTTTAATGCGAGTTTTTTTAGGTTTATAATAACAATTAACAAGTAACAATAGAAACTTGACAACAATCACCTACAATGCATTCAAAAAGCACTCGCAAAGAAAAAGTGGTCCTGCGCAAACTAAAAACTTACAAAAACGCTCATCCATCAACGCGGCGGGACTTAAGCGGTTTTCCTAGTATATATAAATTTACGATAGTATTACTGGAGAACAGAATTGTTCGATGAGGTTATTTACAATTGGTGCAAAATAATGGTACAGATGAAAGTAAGAGACATAATGATATGGAGGCATATAGTAACTAAAAAAAAGTGACCATATGTTCCCATACAGCACTCAATATTGTATGACTATTCATTTTAAGTGCTCGTGATAATGTCTAGATATTGATGTAGTATTCACTGTTAGTACAACATTCGACCAACGTTCAGTTCTTCAATTTCCTTGTTTTCATCAAATATCTTTACAATGTCGATAAAACTTTCTTGTTTTAACATTTGAAATTCCAACGGTCAATAATCTGGCTTTTTCATCAAATATCCCTGTAATGTCGATAGGATATTCTTCTTTAAAAACTTGAAATCTCAACGGTTTTTTGTGGCGTGGGGTAGCTTGGCCCATCCTGTCTGTTTTCATTCGACGATCGGTCGTCGGGAGAGGAAGACGTGTACGTGTGGCCGTTGTGTTTAACATGACTTAGTTGATTGAAAAAATCGCAGAAGTGTTTAAATACCGCTGAGATTAGTGAATGAATTGTGTCTAACTCAAATCTTGAGTTACAAATTGCTTTTCTAGATAGATATATTTAAGTTCTATGAAGAAACGTTGAGTTTAACTAGGCTCACCTAACCTCACTTTGTTATTCGCTTTGCAACGTGTGACAGGCAAAATTGTATTGTTATATATCATGTATTCTTGCTAACAACTAGGCCACGAACACACATTTTGTGATATGTGCCAGTTAAGCTGTATGTGGGTAAACACTACAAGTGCTTATAGATAGATAGATATATATTTTATTCACTTAGACTTGCACAGTGGTCAAGTATAACTCTTTGCAGAGAAAGTGAATAGTCTATAATTAATAATTAATAATAATAAAAGTGATAGTAATTATAATGATATACACAAGTGTTAGAAGAAAGAATAGTTGAATATAAAGCATAATTGATAATTGATATGGATATTGATATTGATATGTATGATGATTGATAATATTGATATATATATATACATATATATATATATATGATGATTCATTAATTGATTATAATGATAAAACACAGTGTTTATGTTAAAGTAGAGTAGATGCTAAACAATAGCATGCGCTACTATAGATTAAGAACTATATATAATAAAGAAAAGTTGGATATAAGCAATTTTGATGTGATATTGTGATAATAATTGCTGACGCACAGAAAACAGCAATGATGTACAGGAGAATGTGTCTAGTATATATATGATGATTTATTGATGATTAGTGTTTATGGTAAAGTAGAGTAGATGCCATAATATGCCCTACTAGATTAAGAATTCATATAGAATAAAGAAAAATTGGATATTAAGCAATAATTGATATGATATTGTGATAAGAATTGCTAATGGCACAGAAAACAGCAATGATGTACAGTAGAATGTGTCTATAGTATATAATTGATATATATATATATATATATGTGTGTGTGATGATTGATTGATTAGTGTTTATGTTAAAGTAAAGTAGATGCAAAATAATAGAATGCCCTACTAGATTAAGAATTCATATAGAATAAAGAAAAGTTGGATATAAAGCAATATTGATGTGATTATTGTGATGAGAATTGTGATGGCACAGAAAACAGCAATTGGAGGATGTACAGCAGAATGTGTCTTATATACCTGCACAATCCAGGAAGCGTGTAAGCACATATATATTATATATAGAAGTTTGTTACATCATTCGGCTAAGGGAACATTTGAAAATTTTACATTACAGTGCTTGTTTGTGGTTATACTCTAGATAATTTGTAAATATTATAATGAAAAAATGAATTAACTGCAAATATTTACATGGAGAGGTAGTCATTGATGGAGTAAAAGCTGTTGCTGTAAGATATGATTTTCAAACTTATGTTTAAAGGAAGACAGGTGGGAGAGGTTTTGATGTGGTCAGGGAGCTTATTGTAGAGGGTGGAAGATAGATATTCAGGGCCTTGTGCAAAGAGGCGCAGTTCACTGATGTACCATAAGTGAATAGTAAGTGGTGTGTAGCACTGGCAGGCCAACACACTGGTTAGCAGAGCAGGCATGTGAACATAATAATAGGTATTCCTAGCTCTGTGAAAGCTCTCTACAAGTATGCCTCCTGGAAACACCAGCCATGATGCAATATTCATATGGTGCTATAAGGGATTTATCTTGTTAATATTTAGCCGTCCGCGGTGGCTCATTCGATGATTGGGTGTAGGTCGGAGCGTATGACACCAGAGGGACGTGGGTTCGAACGAATAAGGTATTGCGTTTTGTATTTGTTCTTCACCAGATCAATCATCATCACTCATCGACTATAATAGCAATACGTTATTGCGATAATATGGTCTGAGCAACAAAAAAGTCATCAACTAGGCCTTTAGTTAGTTAGTTATTAGGGTTTAAGGGCACACAACACTAAGGTTATCAGTGCCGTATTCTCTTATATAATGACATGTTATTTTTAAATCTTATGTACAGCTGTGTTGATTTCAGGTATTTAAAAACATTGGTTATGTTCTCAGATTCATCAGATAAAATTTCTTTTAAATTAGGTTTAGTTTAAAATTATTCCTCTCGTCCATGTGTTGAGGACATTCTACTAAATGTGCTTAACAGTTAAAATCTCACCACACGCTCACAGGTGGTGGGTCTTCACCTTTTAAAAGGTATCCTTGAGTGAGATGTGTGTGTCCAATGCGTAGACGGGTCAGAACAACCTCTTCGCGTCGAGAAGAGCGCCTTGAAGAGATCCAAGGTGTTACATCGCCTTTTATTTCGCGAAGCTTATTATTTTGCATGATATGCCATTCTTCGCACCACTTTTCTTTAAGTTTAAGTTTAAATAATGCTTTAAGATCAGGCGTTACGACTAATTGGCAATCAATTTGTTCTTTGTTACAAGCTCCTTTAGCACTTTGGTCAGCGAGATCATTTCCTAAAATACCAGAATGGCCTGGCACCCAACAAAAAACTATTGATTTTTGTTTTCACCAAGTTTCGACAATATTGGGTGTATTTTACTAACTAATGGGTGTGTGTTGTAAATTTGGCAAATAGCCTCTATATGCAAGCAATGAATGTAACATCATCTTCCAAATCATTCAAGTTTATAAAGCATGAACATGTATGGATGGTTAAAGGATATTGTTGGGATGTTTATAAATATTGCATAATATGCACTGTTCGATATTGCATATTGCAATATTGTACACACTAGGCATGCATATCAATCACATATTCTGGGCACTATAATTAAATGTTGAAATGCCGGGACATTCGGTTATTCATACTATGTCGTTGGATAGTCGTTGTCAGATATTCAACATTGTACAGATACAATGAATATCGTAAAATAATCTTGCACAAATATTTGGCAAATATTGTGTGCTGTATGGGTTTATAATCTTAGTTGACTTTGAAACAGGTGATATTTCATTGCTGACTTTTTTGTTTATTATTTATTATTGAATTGTTTATTATTTATAATTGTTTATTATTTACTTGGAGAGGTAGTCACTGACCGAGTAGAAGCTGTTTGCTGTGAGATATATTTTTAACATGTGTTTGAAGGAGGGCAGGGTGATGATGTCTGATGTTTTCTGGGAGCTTGTTGTAGTGTAGAGGGTGGAGGCTAGGTACTCGGGGCCTAGTGCAAAAAGGCACAGGTGCTGGGGCAGCCTATGTGTGTGAAGGATGGCTCTTGTGTTGTGGCAGTGTACAGACGCATTGAGAGGGACAACAACAGCCAGACAAACAACAAGAGCAACTTCTTCACGGCGAGAAGAACGACGTGACGAGATCCAGGCTGCTGTGCTATTCTTGATTTGGCGACCCCCCCCCCTGACTTGACCTGACTGACGTCATTGTGCATTGTTTTTTTAAAGAGTAGCGCATGGGATGTAAAGGAATAATCTCATCTTGGTTGCACTTCAACTTCATAGCATAATTTTAACCATTCAATTTCATGGTTAAAGATCTTTGATGCAACTTGACCGAACATCTGGTTGCTACGTAAATAGAGTTTAAAATATCACTGCACGAAAACCAGTGGCCTAAAAATGACGTCACTTGGTAATACTTATATTTTGGTAAAAAAAAAAGTGTATTTGCATTGCATTCAAACGAACTATCCAAACTGGCTTATCGAAGCTTGGTCATCACGGAAAATTAAAATGAAAAAAAACATAGGGACGTTTTGATAAATAACCTAGAAGTTGTTCCGGTCGTCTCATAGGTATATCTTAACTGTTGATTAGTGGCGGCTCTGGGGTAATTTTTACTAGTGAGGCGAAATTCAAAATTGAAAAATATCGACAAGTGCAAGGGAGGGGCGAGAAAACACAATAAATTTTTTTAAAAATTTGGTCAAGAGTTTTGTATTAAAGAAATACATTCACAATAATTCATGTTCATGTTCATGTTTTGAGCTCAGAATTGTTGATTGATTGGATATTGCTTTACGTCTCATATTATGCAACTTGGCTAATCGAGACGAAGGGAGGGACGTAAGGGATGACGCAGGGTTGTTGTAATGTAAATAAATAGTTTATATGCAACGCAAAAATACTATCAGGTAATAACCTGGAAGATCGCAGAAAATGCAAGCAGGCAGAAGAGGATTCAGACCTCCAACATCAGATATTAATAAAAACCCAAAACGCAACATTTAACCTAGGCTAGCTTAACCACAAATCCGACGATTGCCTTCAGCTTGACACTGACGGTGAGATATCCGAGTCCCTCAGCCTGGATGAAGATCAAGATGAACGACATGACATCCGCATTTCTCCAGGGATGAAGGTAAATTATAGATAACATAATTTGAGAATGATATAATTTGGCTAAATTAAAAAGTTGTGTTGTATAAAATAGACACTTTATTGCTTACAGCCAATCAACCGGCAACAGACAACGATCAGAAGGTGAATATTCATCGTATTCCCTCACACTGACACCGATACTGCACATTCAAGAAGTGGTCGGAAGCTGTGAGCAAAGTTGGCGTAAATGTGTGGAACATGTTAGAAGGTGGACAAAACGTACACTATTTCGATCGTAAACACGATTATCATGACATTGTCATCCGATTAGCCAAGGATACTTCAAGTGAGGATATTATGGATATTGCCATTGATATTAAACCCCTATAGTAGGCTAGATTAGCAGTCTCCTATACCTCCGCACAGGCGCGAGCGTAGCAAATTGAAGACTCAACGGCCCATTTCAAGATGGCGATTTGGTGTTTTAATTTATGCTTTTTTAATGCAATAAAGTATTTACTGGATGTTTGATATGGTTTTAGCTTGTGCAGCATGGTATTAAACAAAAGAAACAATACGAAGTGATTGCATAAGGAATTTAGTAATCATTTGGTGTTAAAGGCTGAGTATGCTTACCTGTCAACCTGGCGGCAATCTTGAGAACTATTTGGCCACAAATCGCTCCCATTTGATTAACATGTAAACTGTCATTTTAAGATGGCTTCTAATTGTACCGGAAGTGGACCACCGACTGCTGGTCTAGCCAATTATATAGGATGTCTATGGATATTGCCTAACGTCTCATATTTATGCAACTTGGCTAATTATTAAAGGTGTTTTAACCGCTAAGCTCAAAACATATATTTCATTCAGGCTAATTAGTAATGAATTTAGCAATTAACAGAAAAATTATTGGGGCCACCATGACCTCCCAAAAAATTGTCGAACATGACATTTTTCGAGCTAGGTCCCATCGGCAAAACTCTCCCCTACGACATCCCCTGGGGACGATCTTTATGCCCCGTGACCTTGGAGGATTATGATCCAAAAAAATATTGGGCATTATTGACGTACTCGACAGCCTTTATGTAAATTTACCATATTTTGTTTTGTATTTGGGCAAGCGGTTCGGTCAAAATATGTTGATTACCAAGACGAGGTGTGATTTTTGAAAGCATATTTTTGCGTGTTTGAGGGTATATTTGGGCACAGTTTCAAGACACGATGTTATAAAGGGGCATTTTAGATTGGTACTATGCTCTAGTATCTATGTGGACCAAAAAAGAAGCAAGGTTAAAGCCGATTTATGAAATTTCCAAATCACCAATTTTTGCCCAATTTCTGGATCAAAAAAATGTAAAAATTCGTGTTAAATCACAGTTACAAAATAATTTTTTAAACGGTCATTTAAGTGTAGTATTGTGCTAAAGATCACGTGGTAAAAAATATTTTTTGGAGTTTTTAGCCCCTTTAAGGAATGAATAATGAAATTAATGAATGAAATATAAAAAAGTGTTGGGGGAAAAAAAGTAAAAAACAATTATATTGAAAATAACAATATTTTGTGATTTTGGTGAAGAAGACTTGGTGTCTCCAAGTAAAGTTGGAAGAGTTGGATGGGTGGTTAACAGTATTTCATAAAACAGAAAAGAGCAGTGAAATCACATTCGCAAAAGAAAAGACGCCTGGGAAAGAGAGTTGCTAATCTTGGGACTATCTAAGAAGAGTTGACAAATATTTCCATAATGTAGTTTACAAAAGATAGCTCGTGTTATAACACCAATGGTCCTCTGGCCAGAAAGAAAGAGATTGTCCTTAGCATGCCAACCTGTTTCCTAAGGTTCCTAAGGTCGTTCTCGATAAAACAGAAACAGTCAGAGAGGAGACAACATGCTAGCGGTGCAGAATCCTTACCTCTCCTCACTACCACAGGGGAAAATTACAATTCAGTTTTAAGTATGTGTCTTGCCATCTGGCTTAATAAAGTTCGTCAGTAGGGCATATGTGGGACGAGCCAGTGACAAGGCCATTTTATTCGATGGGACTTAACTCACCAGCTCATACCGTACCACAAAGCTAACATGTTTGACAAGAGATGTTTCATTGAGACCCAAAAACAACAACAAAAACAGCACAGAAACAGCACCACTATAGTGTGTCAAGCAACATATCGCACTGAACAGAAGCAAACACCGACCAAACATAAACTGCACACCCTGTGCGGACGGAATCGACGGCGAACAACACTGAGATCATAAGACGCTTTACTGAGTAGCAACAAAACCTTTTCAGTCTCGACAGAACAGACATCCTCTTAAAGGTAACAGACATCTAGCTGAACACATTCAGCAGAAACAGAAAGCCAACGCCATGTGCTGTGGAGGCCGAACAAGAGCGGAACTAAGAGCGGAAAAAGCACAGCACATAAACCGTGTCAAGCATCTAATCTCACATTGAACAGAATTTGGATTGGATATTGCGTCTCACGTCTCATATTTATGCAACTTGGCTAATCGAGACGAAGGGAGGGACGTAAGAGATGACGTGGTGGGGACAAGGGGTGGACAGGCCTGTGCTGGTCAGAACCAGCCACAAGCGCATGGGGAGGGCAGGGGTTTATATTTTATTATCCTTGCAAATATGTGGTTACATGGTGCAAGTTCCTAAAATTAAATTTTAAAATTGTACAAAATATAACATTCACATTCATTTTTGCTTCATATCTTATTTTACATCTAAGACACATCATCAAAGCAACATCAAACATCAATACAATCAAATCTACATCAGATCCAAATCAATATCCTCCAAACACCTTCTAAACATTTTTACCGAGGATTCCTCAACAGCTGCTGCTGGCAATTGATTCCATTCTACAATTGTTCTATTTAAAAAAGACCACTTCCCAACATCCTTCTTTTTAGTTTCCATTTCAATTTCAGGTCATGGTCTTTCCTCCTTTGTATAATCCTTTTTCAATTTTATTGCTTTTCTCATTCCATTCATAGCACGAAACAGGTTGCACAGCCTGTTTCTCCCTCTCCGTAATTTTAAAGAATCCCATCCTAAACCTTCAATCATTTTCATTTACACTGTCATAACGTTCTTATCCTCCTTCCCTTTGGAATCAGTTACCCATCTCCATCTTTTGACCTTCCCAGTTACTTCCCCCACGTCGTGGTCGTCTCCGTCTGTGTCATCATCTGTCCGTGTTGTCATTGTCGTCGCCGCCGGGGAGTGTCAAAGGGAAGGGGAAAGTTCCCTGACAACGACCCAGCGAGCTCGCCATTAGTTTCAGGGATGGAAACTCCCCTAATCACGGGCCAAAACCACGAGGAGGTTGCGAGTTGGAATTTGATCCTAGCACTTTCTGAACATCAACTCCTCAGGCTGCACGGACCGAACAGAAGGAGCGCTTCTCTGACAAGGGGAATAGAATAAAGAGAGAACTAAACATTCCAGCCTGGACTGAACAGAAAACCCCCTGCAGTGACAAAACATTAAAAAGAACGAAGAATGAATACGAGGACACAGCAAAGACTTAACAAGCAACACATACACTTGACATGGGCACTGATAACTCTACTGTTGAGTGCCCTAAAACAACACTAACGAACAGCAGCAACAGAAGCTAGCTTAATGTATTTGTGGAGGCCCAATGAGACCGAGCGAAAAACACGGACAAAACACGTCCGCCTGGGACAAGACAACAGACCGAATGCAAGGTTTTTTTCCGCCGTGTGCGTGCAGGAAGTAGTCAAAAGGTGCGGGGCGGCGAGGTCCATATCGAAGGTGCTCTCAAGGTACATTGACTTTTATCAAATCGTGTTGATGACATTGGCGCATGTGCTTTTAGGTGTGTCATTAATTGGTTGTGGGTAATATATGAATATCTGTAGTGAGGTTAATCGTAAAAAACACTATATTGTCGCAGATATCACATTTTCAGGGATTTCTCGTTTACTATGGACTAACTGTAAATAGTGCATTTACCTCAAAAGCAATACTTGTAAATAAATACCGTTGCCATGAAATCAATCGCCAGTTGGCATTGCCTTCATTGCATGGCTGTATGAATAAGTTCATAAGTTAGCCATTTTTATCCAGACGCAACTTTGAGTCTGTAAATTTTTGAGCATGAGGAGGTTAAAAGTACTATTTGAAATGTTTCAGTTGTTTAAACATACTGGTAGGTCTGTTTATTGCAAAATACAACAACAATCTGTCCTTGTGAATCGTCCCTAGAACTTTATTAGCCTGTAGGCAGGCATACCCTATTCAATTACCTATTGCTGTCCGTCAGTATATCCACCAACCAGCACAGTTGCATTATTCTGAGACGTCTGATAGCGGTTAAAAGGTGCGGGTCGGGCGAGGTCCTATCTATAAAACATCAAAAAACAGCACAGAAACCAGCACCACTATAGTGTGTCAAGCCTCTAATCTCGCACTGAACAGAAGCTAACACCGACCAAACATAAACTGCACAACCTGTGCGGACGGAATAGACGGAGAACAACACTGAGATCATAAGACGCTTTACTGAGTAGCAACAAAACCTTTCAGTCTCGACAGAACAGACATTCTCTTCAAGGTAACAGACATCTAGCTGAACACATTCAGCACAAACAGAAGCCAAAGCCATGTCCTGTGGAGGCTGAACAAGAGCGGAGCTAAGAGCGGAAAAAAGCACAGCATATAAACCGTGTCAAGGCTTTAATCTCGCATTGAACAGAACCTAGTACTTTCTGATGGGATGGGATATTGCTTTACGTCTCATATTTATGCAACTTGGCTAATCGAGACGAAGGGAGGGACGTTAGGGATGACGCGGGGGAACAAGGGGTGGACAAAGCCTGTGCTGGTCAGAATCAGCCACAAGCGTATGGGGAGGGCAGGGGTTCCCCCACGTCGTGGTCGTCTCCGACTGTGTCAACATCAGTATGTGTTGTCTGAACATCAACTCCTCAGGCTGCACGGACGGAACAGACGGAGTACAACACTGAGATGATGAAGCAGGAGAGAATAAAGAGAGAACTAAACCTTCTAGTCTAGACAGAACAGACAACCTTCTGAAGAGAACAAACATTAAACAAAATGATGAATGAGAATGAGGACACAGCAAAGAATGGTTTTGTTGCGTCTTTATCATTAATATTTCTGATTTACGATCGTGAAGAAAGAATGCCAGAGAATATTCCACTTGAGCACTTTTTTCGTATTTTTAAATCGAAGTTCGCGTACCCTTTATATTTTCCATCTACCATCTTTGCATTTGCTTCATTTCTCTGACTATCGAAGGTCAAACTCACCGAGCGTCGCTATTTGCGTCATCTTTGGTTACGTTCCGTTAACTGCTGGACGTACTGAACCAGCAGCCAGCTTACTGACGAATACTGGGTGAAAAAACCTCCAGCACTTCCAGTAAACTGAAGGCGCTGGGCCAGCAATTTACAGGACGCTCAGCACACTGCTGACAGCAGTTAAAAGAACGGGTCCAGTAAAGCTGGCTTACTGGTTCAGTACTTCCAGCAGTTAACGGAACGCAACCTTTGAAACTCGTTCTATTCAAGATATAGGATGCGGGAAATTCAAACGTGCTGAAATAGCATTGGAAATGTCTAGTCGCGTATATATAATACGAGTACGAATTTGGAGGATTTTTTTGTTGATAAAAACCCCATAGGCCTACTATATTCGGGCCAATACGGTAAATACAATCGTTAACATATACATGGGCTTTGGCCCTAGTTGTTGTCAATACAGAGAGGAAAAAAACTTGCAGCATTGTTTATATATTTATATCAATGTTAGGCTTAAATAGGATGTCCTCGTCCGATTTTCTGGTCCAACCCGATCTCGGGTATATTTCTAGAGTGTTGTAGTATTTCTGTATTTAATACATTCGTAATGATGTCCTTTGCATATAGATAGCATCTAGGACCACCTAAGTACCATAAAGCTGTTTAATAACAATTTTTTATAGCCCATTGACTTAGATAATCAATACTGTATGTAGGCTTTCTTATTGTCCTTTAGATTCATTTCAAAGGGCAATTAATGGCAGAACAAAATTGCAGGCCGACGACATGGCGGAGATATCTGCAACGGACGCAGAGGCCGGTAAAGGTCAACGAAAGCGAACGATTGTAAACCGCCACCACCCACCATCATACACCACTACCACTAAAAAATCCGTCCCAACGTCCCAAGGCTCCCCCCGTCCTTTAATTAATCTTTCCAAATATCCTTCCCCAACACAGCCCCGACCCATTTCTAGTCAGTCCCATAAACGATCCTCCACCAGTGTCCATACCCTCCCCCCCCCCCCCACCAAAAAAATTAATTGTAGTCCGGATCCCAGTCCGACTCCAACTCCAAATCCTCCAGCGCACTGCAAAAACTGCCTGGAAACTTCAGGTGAGGCAATGCATTCACATAGTAAACTTTGAAGTAACGAATTATCCACTGCAGACTTAACATAAGTATTATTTTTAATGTTACAGCCTTTAACAAAAAACATTTGGTCATGATGACAGAACTCAAGCAGCAAGTGCTGCACAACACTTCACTGCTGGGCAAATTTGTCCAGCCAGGAACCACACCAGCAGCATATTCTAGAATGAGTTGTACAGTTTGAATTGCATTATAATTTTGACTTTCAAAATAAAAAATATGGTTTGAGTTATAGATGGTTTTAGGATCATATTTTAGGATCAAAAGATGAAGAATTGTAGGTGAATGTAGGTATATTGTTATCTACAGTTTATTTCAATTATGTGAGATGAAAAGTGAGTGCTTATTAAAAAGTATTTTGTAGGATTATAGATAGTTGAATATCAACATAACAAAACAATTGATTGAGTGAGTCAAGGTTCAAGAATTTTTGAAGAGTGTAGAGGTATTCTTGTCTCATTGGTTTGAAGAAAATAGGTGAGTAGAGTAGCTATAAGTGATATGGAAGTGTGGAATTAGTGTTAACTGGTTAGGGAAAAGTGACACAAACAAAAAAGAAGGACTAGGACTAGAAACAGACACAATTGGTTAACAGATTAAGAAACTGTACAACGACTCTCAATCGACCTATCGAATCGATAATCACGGAACGGGAACTAGACCAGAAAAGTGAGACATGTTAGACTCGTAGTAGTGGACATCGACCGTGAATGAAAATGGTAAAAAACATAGCTGAGTGTAAAGACTGTACGAGGGGTGTGAGAAAGGGCGCGAAGTGTGAAGGGTGTTGCAAAAAGATCCACTTCAGCTGTGCGGGAATCACGCCTCAAGATTACCTAGAGCTTGAAGGGCACTGGCTGTGCAAGGATTGTGAAATAAAGAAAGTGGATAAACATCATAAAGTTGCAATTGAAGGAACAGAAGAAGAAGAAACGATCGTGGGATCAAGTGATAGGGAGCTCGATAATGTAAATGAAACTGTAAATATGCAAAGTGATAGTAGTAATAAAGGTGGCTTAATAAATGCACCAAGAAAAAGTAATGATAGGAGGAATAAAACAATGGCCCGGGCAGGCTCTATGGTAGCTAGAATGAAGATTCTTAGAGAATGGAGAGAAAAGTGCATAAACAGGACTAGGCCTAAATCAAAGAAAGGGGAAGTGCGAAAGGCACGACAGAAATTAAAATTAAAAGAGCAGGCACTAATACAGGAAGTACGGGAACTGAAAGACTGCGTGATAAATATGGTAGAAAGACAAAAGGTTCAAAAACAACAGCAGGAAAACATGCATCATGTCCAAATGCAACAGCAACAGATAATGAACAACCAGCTGATGCAGCAGTTGTTATATCAATCCAAAATGATACAGCAACTAAATGAGATCGTACTCAAACAGCAACAGCAAACGGTCTACTACCACCAACAACACCAAAGTAGGCAGCAGCAACACAGCCAGCACCCACAACACCAGCAACAGGATCAGAGGAAGCAACATCAGCAACAGAACCAGAGGCAGCAACTCCAGCAACAGGACCATAGGCAGCAACTCCAGCAGCAGGACCAGATCCAGCAACATGCAAGGATGGAATGGTATCCATATCCGCAGCAACGAAAACCAATACCCAGGAATCTCTGAAACTACCGAATACACTGCAGAGTCAGCAGTCTTATGCACGCACCCTGCAGCAGGCAGTGCCTAGTATGGTCGTTGAAGCCTTAAATGCGGATCCGGCGCCAACTGCACAACGCACAAAAAAAGATGTAACCGAGCCTAAACCAAAAGAAGTAGAAGAGTTGAAGATGAAGGAAGAAAAATTCAAGAGAATCCTTAGTAGAAATACTAAAACGAAGACTGCAACAAAAACAAAAATATATGACAAGGGTGAAGTGTTGATACTGGGCGACTCCATGATCAGGATTGCGAGAAGCAGGAGGAGAAGTGGAAGTATATCCGGGAATAAGAATAGCAGAACTTTGGGAAGAAACTAGTAAGTAGAAGAGAAGAAGAAGGTAAAGAAGATCCCAAGGTGATAGTGCTCCATGTCGGAACAAACAATGTAGGCCGGAAAAATGGGCCACACATGATGACCGAGATGGGGGCACTACTAGACGAAGGTATGGCCAGATTCAAAAACAGTAAGTGGATCGTCAATGGATTGATATACAGGAGAGTACTTATGATAGCACAATCGATAAGCTGAACGAAAGTATTGAGTGGTTATGTGGAGAGAGAGGTGTATTATTTGTGGACGTGAACAAAAATCTAACATATGAGGATGCTGCAAGTGATGGCATACATCTCAACTATAGAGGAGGAAATTATTGGGGCAAATTATGATTGAAAATATCAATCAAGTGTTGGGAAGGGACATGGAGAGTGTTGGAAACCTGTCGAAAAACTGATATGCAGCGGGGGTAGGTCTAGTGATCTTCAAAGCAATACATGTGAACTACAAGAGAATATATGTGAACTCCAAGCAAATAGTTTAGGTAAAAAGCAGTGCAATGAAGATAAAATTACGGTATTGCTGGTCAATTGCAGAAGTGTAATTAAGAACTCAATGAAATTTCAAACTATTGTTGAAACTATTTAGCCTGATGTGTTCATAGGGACAGAGTCATGGTTGCATGATGGTGTAGCTGATAGTGAAGTTTTCCCTGACAAATATATAATATATCGGAGGGATAGGGGTAAGCATGCTGGGGGTGTCTTTATAGGCATTGGCCAGCAGTACAGTAGTAAATTACTCTTAATAGATGAATCACATGAGGTGCTTTTAGTAGAAATGACAGAACCCGGTGGGGTAAAAATTAATATAGTGGGTGCTTATAGACCTCCAGGCAGTACCACTGATATACTAGATCGGTTACTTGACATAACCACTTGCGATGAGACATGTGTGTTTAGACCTACAGTAGTGGGTGGGGATCTAAACTTACCACATGTTGACTGGGAAGGAAATATAGATCAGGGGGGGAAAGTCAAGAGAGTGTTAACAACCTAATATTTGAGGGTGGATTTCTGCAAGTTGTAGAAGGAAACACAAGAGGGCAGCACCTCTTGGATGTTTTCTTAGTTAAGCCAGACGACATCTGGTCAAACGTAGAAATAACTACTCAAATGAGCGACCATAAGGGAGTTGTATTAGAACTTAACTACTTCAGAAGGGAGGGCATAGTCGAGGATGACCCTAGAGAAGTCTGGTTATACAAAAGGACTGACAAAGAAGGGCTACAAACCTTTTTGCATTCTAAATTTTCTGAGTGGGTAAGTTATGGAGGAAACTCAGTTGAAACGTACTGGGAATCCTTAAAAGCAATGTGGGCTGAAGCTAGAGATAGATTTATACAAAAAAAAAACTATCAACAGCAACACAAATCCAGAATACTACAATAGAGACATTATTAAGCTTAAGAGGAGAGCAAGGAAGGCATATACCAGGAGAAAAGAAGGGGCAGAGCAGAGATCAAAATTCAATAATCTTAGTGAGCAATTAAATAAGGCAAAGAAAAGTGCTAAAAGTAAATTTATGTCAAACCTAATGGGGGACAACGACTCGACAAAATTCTATAAATATATGAAAAACAAGAAAAATGGAAATAGGAATCAAATATCTAGCATCAAAGGTAAACACAAAGAAGTAGTTACCGGGGATGAGAATATAGCGGAAGAACTCAATCAGTGGTATGGTAGTGTATTCGGAAAGTAATGTAAATTTAATATTAGTAATAGAGATATATACATGAAAATTAGTAAACTAAAAGCCCGAAAGGCAGTGGGCCCTGACGGAGTATCAGGAGACTTTCTCAAGGTAGCGGGGACCGCTAATGTACCCTATCTAAAGTTCCTATTTTCTATGTGCATAAATAATGGGGGGGTGCCAGCTGACTGGAAAAAAGCCATTGTGATACCTATATATAAAGGGGGGTGTAAATCTGACGTGAAAAACTATAGGCCGGTGAGTCTAACTTCAGTGGTATGTAAAATGTTTGAACAATTAATTTCGGATTATCTGCATACTTACTGGGAGAATTCAGAATGGTTGAACCAGTGGCAACATGGCTTCAGGAACAAGCATTCCTGTGAGAGCCAGCTATTAGGTTTCACTCAAGACGTTGCTGATGCCATAGATGAGAATGGACAAATAGATGGGGTTGTAATAGATTTTGCAAAGGCTTTTGATGTAGTTCCTCATGACAGGCTAATGAAAAAAGTTGCAGCAATGGGTATTGACAATAGAGTAGTACAATGGATTAGAGAGTTTCTCAGTGGAAGAACGCAGAGGGTGAGGGTAGGAAATCAACTATCAAGTAGTGTGAAAGTTACCACTGGGATACCACAGGGTAGTGTGTTTGGGTCCTTTGCTGTTCATTGCATACATCAATGACCTGCCTGAAGGAATAACGGCTATGGTTCGACTTTTGCAGATGATTGTATTATATACAGAATAATAAGTAGTGTTAGGGACTGTAAAGAGCTCCAGCAGGATTTAGATTTAGTAAATAAGTGGGTGGAATTAAACAAAATGAGGCTAAATGGTGACAAAAGTAAAATGTTGAGTTTACCAACAAGAAAAATGTTATTAAATATAGGTATAGATTAGGCAACTGTGAAATAGTAGCAAGTAAGAGATGTAAATACTTAGGATTAACTGTAGCTAGTAACCTAAGCTGGGATCAGCACATAAGTGCAATGGTGGCTCAGGCATATAAAAAGTTGCATTTTGTGATGAGAAGTTTAAGAGGATGCAGCAAGAAAGTTAAAGAAAAGGGATATCTCACATTAGTAAGGCCTAGTTTAGAGTATTGTTCAAGTGTATGGGGCTGCTACCAGATAGGGCACACCAAGAAAGTTGAGATGGTGCAGAGGAGAGCAGCAAGATACGTTATGTTGGACTTTAGACGGAGAGCGAGTGTTACAAGTATGTTAGGAAACCTTAGATGGGAAACACTTGAAGGGAGGAGAAAAATTGCAAGGTTATGTACTATGTATAAAATATACAACGGAGAACAAGCGTGGGTAGACCTATCTGGCAGGCTTGAAAGGGCCGACTATCTAGGAAGAGGTGACCATGCCTTCAAAGTGAGGGTTGTAGCTAGCAGAACTAATACTGGCAAATACTCTTTCTGGCTAGGGCCAAAAGGGAGTGGAATGCTCTCCCAAAAGGAGTAATGGTGACTCTTCCTAAATCACTGGGAGTATTAAAAGGACTGTTGAAAAGTTAAGTGTTATGTCTTGTACCCTTCTACAAATAGTTTATCATAATTTACTATGTAGTTATATTCATACTTTTTACATAATACTAGCCTATGTATAGTATACTGAGCAGCCACCGATTGTGTCAAAATGTAATCATTGCAATCAAAGTTGTCAATAAATATTCTATTCAACCTCCTTTGGAGAAACCTGAAGGTCTTCCATGTAACGACATGCAAGACCTCCTTGGTCTCAATGAGATATTAAAAGACAAAGGGGAAATGAATAAGAAGGTAAGGGATAGTTCTGCTGTTTATACAGGTTTATTTTAAATTTTCTATGCCTCGGTTGCCAACCACTATACCTAATTTATAATGCCTGGCTATGGGTAACAATAATTAATTTTCAGTTGCCCATAATGAACAAATTCAGTACTATTCATTACAAAACTTGAATTTTCAAAACACAAATTTCAACTCTGAAATGAATCAAGACGCTATACAATAAACTCCCGTTGGTTCTTAAGGTAATTCAAACTATGTACTGTAGCTGGGTTGCCACCAAATACCTATTTTTTTCTCGTAGGGCCTACTGAAAGCAATCTGAGAAATCCTAGAAAACAGCTATTTAGAATTTTGTGTATTATTACTTAAAGGAATGAACCAAATTTTTAAGATTTTTTGTTATGTTTAACTAACATCTAATGCAAGCATAGGCTTAAAAGAATCTTAAATAGGATATTGATAGGATAGGAAGCACATAATAAATTCAGAGTTGTTCTGAATCGGCCTAGTTGATTCTGGCGTTGATCCGCTGGTGTTCGCATTGTCCATACCACTGATTGCTATATTTCCTATAAAAAAATCAGTCTTGGGGCGCGCTACACGTAGCATGTTACTTTTACGTGTAGCGGAGCCAGTAGCGCGCTACTTTATTAAGGGGGCATATTGTAGCGGTAGCATGCTACAAAAATTTTTGTAGCGTTAGCGTGATATTTGCGCTGCTTTTTAAGTTCCGGCGCCAGCAGTCCCAGCGCCACGTTAAGTCAAAAGTCGGCACTGCTAACTAACTTGTAACGCCCGCCGCGCTACGTCATGTGCTCGACTTGTAGACCGGCCCGTAATCTCGTCTCTCTTGCACACCATCTCCCTCGCTCGGTCCCCGAGAGAACGAGTCTCTCTCTCTCTCTTGCTCTCTCTCTGCGTCGTCCGAAGGATGCAAGCGATCGCCGATCTGTCACATCATGTGAGCTGACTTTACCAAAAATATTGCAGTGATTATTAAATTGCGTGGTGCATCTTGAGTGCTATTTCAGGGTCGTAAACAAAGATGTATCCACGATAATTAGAAGTCGGATTATTGATTTAGAGCATAAGCCGCTCAATAATAACGCCAATCGTCTGAATTGCACATTATAATGAAGTGATTAGTGTCTTATCCCCACTCCCTTGGGACATTTCGGGCTACATCGCTATTGTCCAACACCAGTAGGCCTATTCCGAACCTGGCTAGAGTTGTTTGTCGCATTCTTCTGCAGTGATTCCGCGAAAAAACACGTTGTTGAAAAGAAGAAATGCAATATGAATGCTAGGAAGACTAGGACCTAGCTCAATGACGTACTAAGCTTTGCGTAGTCATTGGCCTAGCTAGGATTTGGGTTGGGGGGATCAGGTGCAAGAAGTTATAAAGAAGGGAAATAGGGCTCTGGGTTTCGTTATGAGAAATCTAAGAGGGGCCAGCCGGGAAGTTAAAGATCTGGCATATAAGGTAGTGGTGTCCTGGAGTATGGGGCGGCGGCATGGGATCCGTAGGCCTATAAGTTGGGGGAGGTTTTGGAGGTAGAGAAAGTCCAACGTAGGGCGGCAAGAAGGGTACGGGAAATGCTAGGCGGTGGGAAGAGGATGATAAGGGGAATGTAGAGAGAGGGCCTATATGACAGGATCACTGCAATGTTAGGAGAGTTGGGGTGGGAGGCATTAGAGGGAAGAAGAAGGGAGGTTAGGTTGTGCAATATGTACAGGGCGGCTAGGGGAAGTAAGGGGTGGGGAGACATCCACAATAAACTACAGGAGGGGCTTTACAGGGGAAGGGGGGATCATTCATGGAAGTTCTAGCGTCAAGTAGTAAGAAGTAAGAACGGATCTGGGTCGGTGTGGTTTCATGGAAAGGACTGTTAGGGAATGGAATGAACTTGTCGGGGATATTGTGGGTAGTGGGTCTTGAAGGAATTTAGAACGTTTTAAGGGGCGGGAACAGTAATTAGGTCTGGGGGGAGTGAGTAGTTGCCACCGGGCGGAAGGGCCCATTTGTAACCGTTAAGAAATGTTATGTTATGTTAGCCTAAACGTTGAAAGAACGCCTTCTATCACAATGGAAACCGAAACTATGTGCTTTTGATTATAGATCACGATCGAGTTGACATAAATGTAGTTCAAAATCATCGCGGCACGACGTGAAAAGGCTTTAAAAAACGGGATAATTTGAGATCTCGACACCCCCCGATTAAACACGAACAAGTAGCGGAAAAGTAGCGCGCTATATTTCTTGTGTAGTGCGAATGTAGCGCCGCTACATCTGAAAATAAGTAGCGGGCATGTAGCGTCAGCGATAGCATGCTACTTTTTAAAAGTAGCGTCCTCAAGACTGAAAAAATTGATCTTTGGTTGGTTATCGCTCACTCGTCGATTGCGTCGGGGCCTGCAAGGTTGGCTTGGTCGCTTTGATTTAAAGTCCCCCACTGAAAATCAGTTATATAACTGAGCATACTTAGGGAAGTTCGTTAAGGAACTTTTAAAAGATTCAGTTCATCAATTAAACATTCCATTATAATCACAACAGCACAAAGACACACCAACGAATTAAAATTAATTATGTAACCACTTAAACCCACTTCACCCCCGGGAGGGTGGGGGGTTGAAAGGGCTTGCATGTGATGCAAAAAGGGGCAACTAGATATGCATACCAAAAGTTGCATTATTTTTTATTCGTGCAAACTCGCACTATTTGTCAAGGATTTTGGGAGTGCAAAAAAGTGTACGATTTTAATAGCTGTAGAGTTTTATTATATGCTTGAACTAATCTTTGACTTTGCATTAGGTAAGTCAAAACTTTTTAAGTTTTTGTTTCTTTGGACGGTACCAATACCTTCACCATACTGGATTGTAGATTTAGTTTACCAGTACGTAGACCTTTCGACACTTACCACCTCGTTTTTCATCTTTGATGATTGATTGATTGGATGTGCTTACGTATCATATTATTTATGCAACTTGGCTAATCGAGACGAAGGGAGGGACGTAAGGGGTGACGCGGGGGGACACATCCTCAGTTCCTCATTATGGTCTCTTAGTCAGCTTACATTCCATTGAATTGATTGGATATTGCTTTACGTCTCATATTTATGCAACTTGCTAATCGAGATCGAAGGGAGGGACGTAAGGGATGACGCGGGGGGACAAGGGGTGGACAGGCCTGTGCTGGTCAGAACCAGCCACAAGCATATGGGGAGGGCAGGGGTTCCCCCACGTCGTGGTCGTCTCCGTCTGTGTCATCATCCGTCCGTGTTGTCTTTGTCGTCGCCGTCGGGGAGGTAGTCAAAGGGAAGGGGTTCCCCGACGACGACCCAGAGCTCGCCATTAGTTTCAGGGAGTGAAACTCCCCTATTCATGGGCCAAACCACGAGAAGGTGTCGAGTTGGAATTTGAAGGCCTTGAAAGACTTATAATTAGCGTGCAACAATTTAAGCCTCTTTTCATCAAAACACAATGATTACAAAATACTAGGCTCAAAAACCACTATAGGGACCTCATTCTGGATGTTATCTGGACCAGGTGCAGAAATGCTTTAGTGAGGACATAAAATCCCAGTCTGAAATGGGAGGTTATATGTTTCTGTACCCAATGTCAAACGGATTATCTCTGCAGACATAACCAAGTAGCTAACATTCTTCACCAAAACTAGCCATCACGTACAACCTCATTGCTACCCACACACCTTACTACCAATACCACCCGGCGAAAGTACTAGCTAGCAAAGATTTCACCTTATATTACGACCGCACAGTCATAACAGACCAAACTATACATCACAACAGACCGGATATAATAATAATTGAAAAGAAGAAACAAGAAACTACCCATATTGACGTTGCTGTCCCAATGTGCCATAATGTCGAGACTAGGCCTACATGGAAGAAAAAATTTACAAGTGTAGTGAACTTGCAATTGAGATCAAGAAGATGTGGAAACCGAAAAAGGTACATACAATCCCATTCGTAATATCGGCCAACGGTATCATACCGAAGAAGCTACATGAAAGCATTAAACAACTAGATCTTCAACCATATACATCGAGACTCAAAAGGCAGTAATACTCAACACGTGTAGAATAGTTCGTAAATTTCTAAACTAAGAATGATACTTAAAAATTCCTAGACAGCTACCATCCTGACATGGTTTTCGTGGTTTCCCATAGTCCAAAGAGCAAATGCTAGGATGGCGACGAGAAAATCGCCCACGACCGTACACAGCAGAAAGAAAACATCATCTACAAACTATATTATAAATGACTTATTTTAGTTAGAGTTAAGACAAAGTAATAATGTATGTAATATATGTACACATGGAAGTTAGTAGGTTAGTTATTAGGGTTTAAGGGCACATAACACTAAGGTTACCAGTGCCCGTATTCTCTTATATAATGACATGTTATTTTTAAATCTTATTGTACAGCTGTGTTGATTTCAGGTATTTAAAAAACATTGGTTATGTTCTCAGATTCATCAGATAAAATTTCTTTTAAATTAGGTTTTAGTTTAAAATCATTCCTCTCGTCCATGTGTTGAGGACATTCTACTAAAATGTGCTTAACAGTTAAAATCTCACCACACTGCTCACAGGGTGGTGGGTCTTCACCTTTTAAAAGGTATCCTTGAGTGAGATGTGTGTGTCCAATGCGTAGACGGGTCAGAACAACCTCTTCGCGTCGAGAAGAGCGCCTTGAAGAGATCCAAGGTGTTACATCGCCTTTTATTTCGCGAAGCTTATTATTTTGCATGATATGCCATTCTTCGCACCACTTTTCTTTAAGTTTAAGTTTAAATAATGCTTTAAGATCAGGCGTTACGACTAATTGGCAATCAATTTGTTCTTTGTTACAAGCTTCTTTGGCACTTTGGTCGACGAGATCATTTCCTAAAATACCAGAATGGCCTGGCACCCGACAAAAAACTATTGATTTTTGTTTTGCACCAAGTTTGGACAGTATAAGGTGTATTTTACTAACTAATGGGTGTGTAGTGTAAATTTGGCAAATAACCTCTACGGAACTTAAAGAATCCGTGCACACTAAGAATTTGGAGTCCTTGTTATCAAAGGCAAACAGGAGGCTTAGTAGAATTGCAAACAGTTCTGCATTGTAGACGCTGTATATGGAATGGAGTTTAAACCTAAAGTTGTTGCTCTCCGTTGTAAAGGCAGAGCCAACTGTATTGTTAGTTTTGGAACCGTCTGTAAAAATATTTTTGAAATCTTTGTAGTTGTATCGGATTTCGTTGAAAAGTGCACATGGAAGTACTTGACGTAAGTCCGTACAACATGTTAGCTCCTGTTTTGACCGAATGTGTATGAAATACATCCAATAAAATAATAATAATAATAATAATAATCATAATAATAATAATAATAATAATAATAATAATAATAATAATACTAATACTTAGGGGCTTCAACGATTAAGATTAAATCAATTCGATTCATCGATTATTAATCGAAAACGATTAATCGTTATTTTTTAAAATTGATTTTAAATTTTCGCGCTTTTTTAAATTTAGTTCTCAAGATCTGCCGCCTACTCGAGCGCTAGCGCTAGCATCGCTATTGCGCTAAGAAGAAGAAGAAGATCCATCATTTCTGACGGCACAGCTTCAGCATTTTATTTGTGGAGTTGAGGCGTGGCGTCTCGTTTTCATTTGATTGACGTGTGTTTTAGTGTTGTTTTAAAGTTTTGTTCATATTCATAATATAGTATTTATTATTTAATTAAATTCATTTATTTATATGATGAGCACTCGTAAGAGAAAACTTTTTACTCCCTTCATGCCGTAGTGCATTGTGGAAACATTTCGGCTTCAATGTTGTGGGCGACGATCCCGAGGCCGAAATAAAAGTTGATAAAACCATTGCAATCTGCCGTCCTTGCGACAAATCAGTTAAGTACTGCTCCAATACATCTAATTAAAAGCAGCATTTGGAAAGGTGTACACCCTACCTCACGCAACAGTCGGGGTCTAGCAAGGCTGGCTCAACAGTTCAATTGCAAACGAGCATGACGCAATTCTGCAGGCCGATGCAGATGCTGCCGAGCACAAGTAAACGCGCCAAAGATATCACTAGGGGCGAGGTTGAACATATCGCAATGGACCTCAAATCCTTCAGCACGGTTGAAGGATAGGGCTTCAACAAATTGGTGCACATCGCGGTACCTGAATATGTTGTTCCATCTCGAAACACAATCACAAAGGGTGTTGCAGATCTTGCTAACTCCTGCAGAGTTACTTTAATGGAGGATGTTGCTGAAATTGAATGTGGATCTCTAACATTAGACTATTGGACGTCACTATCAGTGAAAAGCTACGTGACAGTGACTTGCTATGTCATAGACAATAGCTGGAAGTTAGTGGGCAACACTTTAGGAGCTTTAGGAATCAATCTAAGCAAACACCATCTCGTTCTTGTTCAAAAAATAAAAGCAATATCACGCTGATGCACAGCTTTGCTGATAAGATGACCGTAATCGAAAATGCCATCCACATTAATAATTTGGCTTAATTTATGTTTGGTTGCAATATTCCACTCAGTGTTGTAGAATCACAGCATTTCAATACCTACACGGAAATTCTTTTCAACAACACTGTTGGACAATGCATATGAGAATTGTCTCAAATCTATTAAATTTGGTCCGCAATCAGTTTTATTGATGGATGGCTGGAAGAAATATTCATCTAATAGCAAAAATGTAGCAGCTATGATACACAATGCTTCTGGAGGTGTAGGATTTTTGGATGCTTGGGACATTTCGGGTGACAGACGGGTGAGAAGCTGGGTGAATTAGTAGCAATGGCCATTACTCGTGCACATATACACGATGCCCAATTGTATGCAGTTGTTAGCGACAACGCTGCAAATATGGTTCAAATGGGAAAACTTGTAGATTTGTGGCACCTTACCTGCAATTCGCACTCTGGCAATCTTTTGGCTAAAAGTTTAGTACCCGAGGTACTAGCTAATAGAGTAAATATAGTTTTAAAAGGTTTTTCAGGGCCAGATGCTGAGAGTAAGTTGCTACAGAACAAAGGCCATAGGAGGAGGCCCAAGAAGCATTGACAGCAAGCTAATTGGAACACAAAAATGCTTCCTAAGTCGGCCTGCGGTTACAACTCTAAATACTCTCGGCAACAACAGAATTGTGAGGCACATCCCTTCTAGCCAAGGTGCATCAGCTGTACAACCGCGCTCACAAGTAATTGGACCCCCAGCTCATTATCCCAGCAGAATTGTCCAGCCAGTAGGAGTAGGAAAACATACAAAGAAAAGTGCGTCGCCGGGCTTCTACCAGCCCGTTATCCCAGCAGATCGGGTAAACACTGCCGGGGAAGCTAGAATGGTGGGAGTGGGGAGAAAAGTTTGAAAAAGAAAAATTGGACACGCAAACATTAGGTCACTATTGATTTTGACGATCTATCATTGTTATTAATGCAGAATACTTTTGATGTCCTTGCCCTAACAGAAACATGGCTCAAGTCATCGGACAATCCCCCCTTCTTAGATATACCTGGATATTGGATTTTCTGGATATTTAAAAAAATCGCATATCGAACATTATTTAAGAAAATTATTTTCCCTTATACTCAGTCCAGAGACAAAGGTGTGTTGAAACAATAAAAAAAATCATAGCTCAAAATAAAATATTGCATCTAGAAGTAGAACATTCATTTTCGTATTGACCCAAAATTTGCATATAATGGCCAAAATAGGGCTTTTGTCCCGTCAATTTTTTTTTTCCTTCTTTTTTATTCAAATTTATCTTTTATCCAACCAGCTTTCAGCCATTTTCCTTTGACTTTCAAAATATCGGTGAAAGTGCTCTGGAATAGCCTTAAACATCAGATGATCCTATAAAGAGCTCTAGCTCGTAGTGGGGACAAAGACGTAATAGCCCAAGGGCTATTTAGCAATAAGAAGAAGACTGGTTACATCACCAGACAACCGTGTTATGACACATGATTCAAAGGTGATCATAATACACAACATTATCCAAACACAAATTGATATACAATTCGTTGGTTGCGCCTTTGACCACAGTGCCCCATTTTTTATGAATCCTAGCAACTCTACAAACCTCAACATAAAATATGTTGTGCAAGAACGTGCTAGAATGTTTTGATATTCATTTTACATGTCCGAGTAGAAATTAACTTCAACAATTGTTTAAGATACACACTTATCCAATATCCATAGGCTTCCACTATGTTCATTGTGGGTGATTGTGGAAAGAGCAAAGTTACTGGTGGAATGTATGTTGTGCCAGAGAAGTGGCTCGTAAATAATGCGAAATGTTATCGGCTAAAACTTATTTGTACGACTGAGTACATGTTGAGGAAGACAATCGAGGCAGAAGAAAGTGGACCTCGATTGCCAGACATGGGAATGTCTGAAAGTAGAGCCATTTTATAGAGATGTGGTAAGTCTATTATTACTTTTTATTATTGGAATAGCCTCTATGTAGGTAGAGGTTTAGTCTATGCTCTATTCGTGGCTCAATATAGTCCCAACATGTTAAGACAACTATTCCCCACAAGCCCCCCCCCCTTCTTGGTTGCCAGACTACAGGAAGCCTCACCACACCCCATCTGACAACCCCGAGCAACGGCTGTCGTGGTCCTGGTCGCAGCCAAAAACCACGTCCTCCCGGAGAAACCGTTCCGCCCCCGAGTCTCACCTGTCATCTCCGAGTGGTGGAGCGGTATTTCATTTACATACCTCATTGATAATTGAAATGGTAAGAATCTTGTCAAAACACTATTTACATGCAGGCATAAAACATGAGCAATGCCGCTCATTAAATGTTGCAATTACCTGTAGGCCTACCTACCGGTGTAATATTGTAGTTTACTTTTGTTCCGGTTAAGCCTATATCCACCAAACCAGCGGAACTCACAACTCAACTGTACTACATTTCAATTCACAAAATTGTCAACTCGGTCCGACCTAAGTTTCGGCTGATCAACATTTTATCTTGACCCTTTCTTTAACTACGTAGGCCTAGGTTAACTTAGAACTAAAAATACCTAGGATCTATAATTTTAAATTATCAAGTGTGTGACGAAGGCATGTGTGTGGGTTGAAGCTTACCAAACAATGAGGTGGCTCACTAACAAATAAACCCTCTTTATTGGGTCAAATTGAAGATAAAAAGGTAATTTAATAAATTATAAGGATGTGGATATTGATTTTAGAGTGATGTTGATAAAATAAAAAGAATGATTGAATTAAATTAATTGAAAAGGTTTTCCTGTATTTATCAAAACACAAATTATATAATATATTTGCACACAAAGACTACTTTCAATTGGCCAATGATTTCGTAGTGAGTAAATATGGTACCTCGTTTTACAATGATGTGGTCTTGATGATGCTGTCTAATGTTGTTGACGTATATTGATGTACGAATTCGATCTGATTTAGCACTGAATACAGCGATATTAATTAAAATGGTAAATAAATAAACACACTGTAAGTTATTCACTGTTCTTCATAACATGGTGTCGCTCGTTCACTTCCTGTTGTAGTCTACAATCTCCCCGAGCTCCTTCACACCCTGTTGTCGTCCACGCCCCACGGTCCACCCTCTAATGATGCAGACAATACTGAATAATAATAATAATAAAACGGTAAATAAAACAACACGGTAAAAGCAAGATCACAGCAATAAATACATATGCTATACCAGTACTGACATATTCATTCGGAATCATTAAATGGACGCAGACAGACATCCACGCGCTGGAAATATTAACTCGTACTACACTTACTAAACACAGAATGCATCATCCTAAATCAGCAATAGAGAGATTGACACTTCCAAGAGAACAAGGAGGACGAGGCCTAATTGATCTGAACAACTTATATTATAAACAACTAGACATTTTAAGAAAATATTTTTTTACAAATAGCAACACTGCATAGGGCTGTGGTGCTAGCTGACAAATCATTAACTCCACTCAATCTAGCAAACGAAAATGTCAATCTACAAGAGAAACTCATAACTGACGCTTCAAAAGAGTTACGTCTCTCAGAAAAGACCCTACACAAGAGACATTATGATGAACTACATAAAGGTCACGTAGATATTAAAGCATCAAATAGGTGGTTAAACAACGGGGAACTATTTGGAGAAACAGAAGGTTTTATGCTGGCTATTCAAGACAGAGTGATTGCAACGAATAATTATAAAAAATACACTATACAAGATGCGACAGTAAACGATCAATGTAGAAAATGTAGTGTAAGGGGTGAAACAATCGAACACATCATATCCGGGTGCCAGTAACTATGTCAAACGGATTACCTCTACAGACATAACCAAGTAGCTAACATTATTCACCAAAAACTAGCAATCAAGTACAACCTCATTGATACACACACACCTTACTTCAAATACAAACCGGAGAAAGTACTAGATAGCAAAGATTTCAAATTATATTACGACCGAACAGTTATAACAGACCAAACTATACATCCCAACAGACCGGATATAATTATAATTGACAAGAAGAAACAAGAAACTACCCTTATTGACGTTGCTGTCCCAATGTGCCATAACGTCGAGACTACATGGAAGAAAAAAATTGACAAGTATAGTGAACTTGCAATTGAGATCAAGAAGATGTGGAAACAGAAAAAGGTAAATACAATCCCATACGTGATATAGGCTAATGGCATCATACCGAAGAAGCTACATGAAAGCATTAAACAACTAGATCTTCCACCCAATGTTTACATAGAGACTCAAAAGGCAGTAATACTCAACACGTGTAGAATAGTTCGTAAATTTCTAAACTAAGAATGATACTTTGAGATTCCGAGACAGCTTCCATCCTGACATGGTTTTCGTGGTTTCCCATAGTCCGAAGAGCAAATGCTAGGATGGCGACGAGAAATCGGCCACGACCGTACACAGCAGAAAGAAAACATCATCTACAAACTATATTATAAATGACTTATTTTAGTTAGAGTTAAGACAAAGTAATAATGTAGGTATGTAATATAGATACACATGGAAGTACTTGACGTAAGTCCGTACAACATGTTAGCTCCGGTTTTGACCGAGTTTGTATGAAATACATCCAATAAAATAATAATAAAATATACATTCAATAAAATAGTAATAATAATAATAATAATAATAATAATAATAATAATAATAATAATAATAATAATAATAATAATAATAATTGAATGAGCGTAGCGAGCGAAGCGAAGATTCCATTTCACTACACTGGAGAAAATCCGGAATGTTTTTTTTCCCTGTATTTTTGTCTGTTAGCACGATTCCGGCTAAACCGATACTCCGATTGCAATGAAAATTTATGGAGACCTTCGAAATCTCTGAACGAAGAACTGCCACGTTTTTTAGCGCAATCGGAAAATTATTTCTCATGAAAATCGCAATTTTACGATTTTTTTCGATTTTTTGAAAATTTCTTTGACTTATAACACCTACATGCTTTGTCCGATTTTAATGCTGTTTTCACAGAACCTTAATTTTATGAATTTAGGTACTCATGTGAAATTTAAGCGCGATCGAAAAATTATTTCTCAAGAAAATCGAAAGTTTACGGGTTTTTTCTTTGTTTAAACAATTCTTTGACTTATAACACCTACATGCTTTATCCGATTGTAATGATTTTTTCACAGAACCTTAATTTTATGAATTAATATATTCGTGTGAAATTTGAGCACAATCGAATAATTATTTCTTATGAAAATCAAAATTTTACGATTTTTTTCTTTTTTAAACTACAATTAATTAAAAAATTAAAAATTTGAGTTTATTTTTTATTTAATTTAAATTAATTTAAAAAAAATCTTCAGTTAAGTAATGATTTTTCCACAGAATAACAGAAAATCCGCATAACACATGACAGTTCAATGCACCAATTACGCTCATCCAACAACGCGGCGGGACTTAAGCGTTTTCCTAGTAATAATAATAATAATAATAATAATAATAATAATAATAATAATAATAATAATAATAATAAAAGAGTCTTTATTTTCGACTTGGCGAAGCTTAAGGCCATAAGGCCTTTTGTTCTGCTTGACCAAGAATACAGATGAAAACAATAGGTACGCATACCCTGATGTTAAGATAAGTCAATTCATAAACTTCATATCAAATACAAGTAAATAAATTGAAAATATCAAAATTGACTGCCAAGGAGGCTTATGTAAATCTTTATAAACTTCATATAAAATCCAAAGATTTAAATTCAAAATATCAAAATTGGCCGCCACACACACTTTTGTACTGTCAATCTCTATAGTTTCTCCAGTATATTCTCCTCTTGATCCTTCATTGTCCATTCTTTCCAGTATCCACCTTCTTTGACCTTTCTTTCTAGTTTCCAACTTCTTTGTCCTTTCTTTCTAGTATCCAACTTCTTTGACATCAGCTGTTCATATTGTTGTTGTTATTTCTTTTGTTATTAAATATTGAAGAAAATGTTAAATGTCCGTCTCCGGAAATCGTCTTTTTATAGGGGTGGTCAGGTGACCAGTGATGCCGTATTATTTTCTAGATTGATCTTGTTGTTTGTTAAATTGACAGGGTGGGTTGTGATTCACCTACCCCAGCGCCAGCGGCTTCCAATGTCCTTTGTGCCCTGAGGATACTCGCTAATGGGTTCCTTTCAGAAGGTGTTGACAATTCGAAGGTATCTCAAGTGTTCCATGTCCATCACAGGATGTCAGATTATCTCTGTTGACGCATCTTGAAACCATTTCAATGCATTCCGCTTGGACCGCATGTGTAAAGCAAATGCAATTGCATTCAATTATTAGTGACATTGTTTTATATGATATTATTTCAAGTTATTATATTATTAAAATTCATCATATCGATATTAATTATGTAAACAAGGTTAATGAAAAGCCCGTTTCGGCACAAGGTTATTGATATGCCTATGGCTGAGTTTAACAGGGTTCTCATGAAGAGATGTCATGTGCTGCCTCTGGCCCTGGTCATCATCAAGATCATCTCAAGGATTCTCTGGATGTAGCAGAATCTCTTTTGCTTCAGTCTACCCTGCCGCCGCCGCTAGTCACTTCGAAACAAGTTTCATCGTTTTGTGACGCAAATGTTCAAGTGGGTTGTCCGATATCAAACACTCGAGACGTCGGTACCGGTAACATGGGGTGAATAGGAACTATGGGGTGAATAGGAACAAAACTTCCTCTAAATAATACTAAATTCGTAATTGCCGCTCTTTTTAAACGGCTCACATAAGGTTTTTTGTAGTTGGTACACTACATTTTGCAGTTCCCTCTAAAAATAGACTTAACTTGACAACCGCAGCCTTTATAATAGAAAATCAGCCTCAATGTTATGAAAAGCATTGGCACATTTAAGAGAGCTGATAAACTTTGTCATTTCTCTTTATCTGGGAAGAGTTACATATCTTATAAACGTAGGACTCCATTATCAAGATATTTTTTTTAAATGTAATTTGTGTTCCTATTGACCCCTGGCTAGGGTTAATAGGAACAGCTAGCATATCTATATGTATTTTCAGGCATATTTATATCCCTGTTCCTATTGACCCCACATGGAGGTGAATAGGAACGCACAATATAAAAATAAAAATAAAATATAAATATTCATATACTCTGTTAATGGTTGGTTATATTATTTAAAGGAACCACATAGCTATAATTTAAAAAATATCTCATTGGTTTACTATGATTCATGTTGAAATAACAAGAAGTTAACTTACAAAACTGTTCCTATTCACCCCACCTTACGTACACAAGTTACTAGTAGGGTCTACAAAACCAATATAGTAAATGTGATCACTACCAAGCGGAAACTAAACATTGAGACAGGAATCGTGTCATTCGTATTGCTGAACGAAATTGTAGCCTGTTTTACTTTTCTCTCTCCAGAGAGTAATCAACACTCGATCAATAATAAAACCAAAGTTTTACTAACTTTCATGAAACTCAAACTTAACTTTCAGATTTCAATTTAGAAAAAGTTTAAATACTCAGTATCCAATAATTGCAATAGAGAATACTAAAAGTACTAGATATCCTCATTCTTAGGAGTAAATCTTAACCGGGAATCTCACAAAAAAATTATTCTAAGATTAATTCGGCATGTTATGCTATGCGGGTAATCAAGAAACAATCAGCAGCCACATGGCAAAAACTTATATCATGCATACCTTGATTCAAAATACGGTATGGTATACAATTCTGGGGGTCTACTTCCAAACTCAAAAATATTTTCATAATGCAAAAAAGGCGATATGTATAATTGACGGTCTAGGTAACTTATAGGGAAACATGTTTAATGGCCTTTAAAGCTCTGAAGATTTTGACGGTTCCTTGTTTATATATTTATGAAGTTCTTTAACTTACACCTGCCAGGATAGCGCAATAACTTATAATAGGGATAACCATCAATACATCACTAGACAATTGAGTGAAATGCACATTTCACACTGCAACACTACAAGATTACAAAAAGGTCATTAGGTAGCAGGTAAAAAAAAAAACTACAGTCCAAGTTATGAAACACAAACTTGTCAAGGAGCAATGGAATATCTTAGTGTTGATTCTAAATCCACACAATTTTCAATCAAATCTTGGTTAATGCCCACTAGGTCATATTTTACTATGTCAATTGCTGATGGGAATAGGCCTACGGATGTATTGGTGCAATTTAACATAAACCAATTTGAATATTTGTAGCAAAAGCATACTACTTTTTTTGCGTAGCTGCAGCGTGAAAGAAGTGCACTTTTGCATAACTGTATAAAACCAACTCCTTATTTTCGAACGTCGTCGACCTTGCGACAAGAACTCAGCCTCTCGCTTTTCTGCAGATTTTTTCCCCCATGTGGCCTCAATTTGATGGTTCATTGTACCGAAAGAATTTTCCCCAACCGCCCCACTGAACTCAAAACAGAAATAAACTGCCTCTGCCACCCACCCTCTAACCACAGGTCTAACGGTACCATGCCTTGACAAAAGACGTGGTCCGTCTCGTCTCGCCTGTCCGATGTCCACGACCGCTGCAGTAAGGGTTTGTTTGTACTACCAAGTGGAAGTGTTGTGTCATCAGTGGTGAAAAAACGTGATTTCCTGGTTAAGCATTCATTTTGAGATTTTCTTTATCCGTGTGTTTTAATTAAATATTTTATCATTTCATTAGCAATACCAAGTCCATCGAAATGTGATGATTTATTAAGTGACGAAGAGAGGGAAGATAGTAACTAAGGAAGACCAGATCACAGACGCGAGCGAGAGAACAAGATTGATATCGCGATAAATGCATGGATGGCGACGAGCTGTCTTGAGTACAGCCATCAAACGATGACGTCAGTGTGCGTGAAAGCAATACGCAGCCGTACGCACCTCGGTACAGAGCTCACGCGGACAGAATTCAATAGACGCGCGAGACTAGAAGAAAACGAGCGAGATCAGCAGGACGCACTCATGCCGAAAATAACTGATGATGACTTACTCAATATAACACCACTTACAACACCCACAGTAAGTCACTTCCAACAGAGCGCCCACGAAAACATGGCGACAATCGAACCCAGGACGTCCGTGGTACAAGTCGAAATTTGATTGATTGGATATTGCTTAACGTCTCATATTTATGCAACTTGGCTAATCGAGACGGAGGTGGGACGTAAGGGGTGAGGCGGGGGGACAAGGGGTGAGGCGGGGGGAACAAGGGGTGACGCGAAGGGACAAGGGATGAAAAGGCCTGTGCTGGTCAGAACCAGCCACAAGCGAATGGGGAGGGCAGGGGTTCCCCCACGTCGTGGTCGTCTCCGTCTGTGTCATAATCCGTCCGTGCTATCAATGTCGTCGCCGTCGGGGAGGTAGTCAAAGGGAAGGGGAAAGTTCCCCGACGACAATGCCAACACTCTTAACTCTCTCTGCATATAGGCTGAGGACGAGACTCGACCGGAATGCACCCATTACCAGGCGGGGCCACTTTGGTGGACAATATCGAGAAGTTTAGCACGGATTCACGGGCCGACAAGTAGACCAAACATCCTTAGTCCATAGTGGATCTAGCCTACAAGCTATACATTTGCAACAGACACGTCCTATCAGTACCCCACGATACGTTACTAAAAACAAAGAAATCGGCGCATACATTTGATAATATAGGTCTTAAGCTTTATATGTTTAATTGATTGGAAATTGCTTAACGTCTCATACTTATGCAACTTGGCTAATCACACAAAACATAGGATGCGGCAAATCAGCAATAAGTCGGTCTATTTCACAATCACGGTCTTACGGTCGATCAGCCAACGACCTGTCACTCCGCTGACGGGGCATTGCATCACTTAATTAAGCAGCCGGATGACGAACTTTGAACAGGAGGATTGAGCGGTGATTGGCCGAGAGCGGTCATGTGCCGATTCGAATACCGGCAGTTGAATACGACGCGGGCGAGGCTCAGGGCAGTTGACCGTAGACCATAATAAGAGTTACACGTGCGAAGCCGATGGAATGTTAAGTAGGTCAAGTGTGAAGAGTGCTCAAGAGTCAGGATAAACCCACATGGGATTGGCTATCTGAAGAGGCTGAAGAGGGAACGAAACATCCAGGAAGATTCCGGGAAGGAAGAGGTTCCAGACGGAAGGGCAGCCTGCCATTCTTACCAGACTCTCTTTGTAAGTCACAATGTCACTTAATAATCAGTAGAACTTATAATAATGGGAATAACTGAACCACGCTCCCCCAGGTCATTATGCACCAGGCTTCTCCCCGCTAGGGCGGTAGGTTTGCTAATTTATCTAAATAAATGCGTTCTCCTTAGATCGAAATGCTTGCTTATCAATGAATACTACCTTTACTTGTACTACCCATCCATTACCTACCTACCCAGTACCTACCGGTACCTTATTATCCTGGTTTAATGTTTGTAGACGCTGTTTATTTATTTTTATTTTTATTTATTATTTATTGGCATAGGCCTAGATAATCTTGCTCTAGGCTCAGCACCCGCCGGCTTAATTTGTCCAGGAGTCCTCGCAGGCGCACATTTTGCGCTATAGCCAACGCAATTGGCAATACAATTGATTGGAACGTCTCATATTTATGCAACTTGGCTAATCGAGACGAAGGGAGGGACGTAAGAGATGACGCGGGGGGACAAGGGGTGGACAGGCCTGTGCTGGTCAGAACCAGCCACAAGCGTATGGGGAGGGTAGAAGTTCCCCTACGTCGTGGTCGTCTCCGTCTGTGTCACCATCAGTCCGTGTTGTCATTGTCGTCGCCGTCAGGGAATTAGTCAAAGGGAAGGGGTTCCCAGACGACGACCCAGAGCTCGCCATTAGTTTCAGGGAGAAAAACTCCCCTAATCACGGGCCAAACCACAAGAAGGTTGCGAGTTAAATTTGATGGCAATACAATTCCACCTGTCTTCTTATTCCCCCGAAACAAAATAAACCTTTGCTTTTGAAAGGCTTGGACTAGTCAACCCCACAGGATGGCTGAATGGGGTAATATTCCTAGAAACAACGAAGCATGTGAATAAGCACATGAGCTGCACAAAAGATAGACCAATCTTACTTTTATTGGATAACCACGAATCCAATGCTTTGATTGAAGTGTGGCTCGTTGGTCTTGTTGTTAGCGTATCTGCTTCCAATGCAGAAGGTCCAGGGTTCGATTCCTGCTAAAGTCAGTAGTTTTTAACTTCTGATTTGGACTTAAGTCCATCAGTTCGTGTCTTAGGAGTTTGTAAACGGTGACTTTGGAGTCGTCCTAGCAACGAAGCACAGAGTAAATTCAGAGTTGTTCTGAATCGGCCTTGTTGATTCTGGCGTTGATTCGCGGGTGTTCGCACTGTCCATACCACTGATTGCTATATTTCCTATTAAAAATATCGATCTTTGGTTGGTTTTATCGCTCACTCGTCGATTGCGTCGGGGCCTACAGGGTTGGCTTGGTCGCTTTGATTTTAAGTCCTTCACTGAAAATCACTTATATAACTGAGTGGATAGACTCTAAATACAATTTATTTATTTATTTAAGTCAAAATAAGTTTTATAATTACCAACAATAATACATGATTGGATGCTCACTTACATACTTGGCATAATTACCGCACAAGTCTTAAAATACGCTTGGTAGTTTATTTCACACCCAGACCCATTCCCAGCAACATGCAGTGGGCCTACACCTAAGATTAGAAAAATACCAATTGACCAAAGTCTGGTGCCAATAGTTCGTCCAAAGAAACGCCGGAAGTTCAATCATGGCCAATGCAACAAAGACAATCTGAAGCCCAAAGACCATGATTTCCCGACATCCTAAACAGGCCTAGGACTACAACCAATGGCAAGAACCTAAGGAAAAGCCAAGCCCTAGCCCCCGAACAGACCATGGATACTTTATGCCTACAGCGACCACAAACTACAATGGGCCTAATAATTGTGCTACAGATGTCCAAGACCTAAATTTAAAGGGCCCACCCTCATGGAACTATCTGTATAACTTTTTAAAACACAATCTTAATGTTAGATTTAATAATGACAGTGTTGAGGTTATGTTTATTCAAGCACATATTGCGGAAAAGTTGTGCGTAATTGACCGTCAACTTAATCTCAACATTCGTGTTTTAAACCGAGAAGTCAGCGAAGACCATGACATTTGGCAAAAGTACTGGTCGAAGTGGGTACCTGGCTTTACTGCATAATATTTTTGAAAGTTTTGTTTCAAAATTGGATTGTGTGTGATCACACACCCCACACTAGTGTCAAAATTGAGATAAAGACCTGACCCAAAAACAGCAGTGACATACGACAGTGTTAGGTCTGCCAAATGTTTACTACTTTGTGCAAAAAATATTTGCTGGGAATGTACAAAAGCATTCAGAAAGTTGCAAAGCCAGCTTAGATCAGGAACATTGATAAAAGGGAGGGCTATCCACAAAAGCTATAAAATTTTAAAGTTATCAAAAGAAAAGTCTCAGAAAAAACTTCGGGAGTCCAAATACAAGCTAGTGCTCGAAAAGAGAAAAACCGCCAGTCTTATATATCCTTCTTTGGTTTCCCCAAAGATGAGACAAGGTCAAGAGAATGGGTAAAGAGCTCGGGAAACCCGAATTTAGTTAACCTGTCTCCATGGGAATATGGAAAGCGATTGTGTGCCATACACTTCGACGACAGGCAAATTGTTAATGTAAATAAAATATGGTTCAATAAAAATGCTCTGCCAATCGAATGGAAGTCCGCCAGTAAAAACTGTGATTTAAGATCAAGAGATGACGCTCAAGAAAATGAATTATTTGCCAGATCAGAATTTGAATTGCATGTTATGATTAGGCCTACACCCACTCAGGATGTGAAACTTTTACGAGGTAAGTAAGCCTTACGGCCTACACTTTAAAAATTGCCTTGATTTGAAAAATAAAAAATTATGTATATAAGTAGGCCTAGAATAGGCACAACTGTTAGTCTACATTTTACTTCAATTATTAGAATGCAAATGGTCGGGTAAAATATTTGCGCTGTCGAAAGAGGATCTGTAAGGGCCGTGGTACATTTAAACTATGGGAATAACATATTCAATATACAAGCAAACAATAGCCACGATTCCGACGACAATCGTGCACTTGTGTCACCGCTTATGGAGTCCATGAAACAAAGGAGCCGAAGAGAAACCACCCCTTTTCTACAAATTTTTCGGGAGGAATGCCAGAGGTAAGTAAAATGATCTACATTACATAATAATATAAGACTACTCGATACACGGTTTGCATGCCGGCCAGTAGGACAGCTTCCTAAAGCAGCCTCTTGTGTAGGCTAATTTGGCGACCTTCAATAAAATTGGATTTGGATTTGATTGGATATTGCTTAACGTCTCATATTTATGCAACTTGGCTAAACGAGACGAAGGGAGGACGTAAGGGATGACGCGGGGGGACAAGGGGTGGACAGGCCTGTGCTGGTCAGAACCAGCCAGAAGCGTTGCACAGCTCATCTTAAAATAGACCTGCGCTACATTGAGCTGATTTTACTCCCTCCGAATACAACTAGCAAATTGCAACTGCTCAACCAGCTAATAATTTGATTAGTAAAGCGATGTTTCCGAGGAATGCTTGTAAGCTCGATGAAACGGAACGTACTGGACGCGATGCGCGATAAAGCTACTTCATGGAAGGCTGTTCCGGCTGACAGTATTGCAGCATGCTTCCGTCACGACTATTTCGTCAAGCCTGCAATTGAAGACGGAGATGTGGATGGGGACATGGATGAGGATCTTGATGACGATCTGGAGGCAGCTGAGACAATTGACGAGATCGAGAAGCCCGCATCACGGGCTATATAGCAGCGGAAAAGTTGGGCGCAAACTGTACGTTTGATAATTACATCAACAATGACAAAGTAGCCATGGTTTGCGAGGATGTGGGTGATGAAGGGTTGATTAATGCCGTAACCAACTCTGGTGAAAATAAGGCCGAAAATGATAAAGAGACGAAGAAATCGCCGATGCATTCGATTACATTGTGAAATTTTTTAACCACGGGGCTAGATGACGGGAAAATCTAGTCAACTTGGCTGAATATATTTGATTTGATTGAATATTGCTTTACGTCTCATATTTATGCACTTTAGCTAATCGAGACGATGAGTGGTGATAGATGACGATGAAGTATGAACAGAAGGGAGGAGGGGAAACCCGGTACCGGCACGTAGCCTACTCCTTTCGAAAAGTACCAAGGGGACCAACGGCTTAACGTCCCATCCGACAGGACGGTGTAACTTTGACAGTCATATAGGTTCCTCCACTAACCCGGACTGCCGAGCAGACGTCAAGATGAACGAAGCCGTTACACTAGCTTTCGAACCCTCCATCTGCTCTAACCAGCGGTATACGTGAGTTTCAGGGTAGAGCGGTCACCCACTCTACCCATGACCACGCCCGATTCTGCTTAACTTCGGTGTTCGAGTGGGAACCGGATAAACGAGCTCGGCTAAACCGCTGGCGGCTGAATATAGGGCATCAACAAGATTTTGGGCAAGAGATGCCATTTGGAACACAGCAAAGAACACTATGCTACTTATTTGGTGGCAAGGACTTTGTACGACGCAGCCAATCTCCCCAGTCGCTTCTAGACTAATTCGACAAGAACAACAGACCGAATGGGAGGTAAATCTGCCACTGTGCACTGTAGCCTGTGTAGATAGCGGTCAAAAGGTGCGGGACGGCGAGGTCATATCGATGTTGCACGGTAAGTGCATTGAAATTTTTCAAAACCATACTGGTGACATTAGCACATGAACTCTACGATGTGTGGGATTTAGTTAATCCTATTCAGTTATTTAATTGATTGATTGGATATTGCTTAACGTCTCATATTTATGCAACTTGCAAGGGAGGGACGTAAGGGGTGACGCGGGGGGACAAGGGGTGGACAGGCTTGTGCTGGTCAGAACCAGCCACAAGCGTATGGGGAAGACAGGGTTCCCCAACGTCGTGGTCGTCACCAGTTGTATAAATTAAATGTATAACACTTTACAACAAAAAACCCATAACAAGAAACCAGCCCCAGTAAAGTACGTCAAGTCTGTAATCTCGCACGCTTGTACGGACAGGACAGAACAGACAGAGCACAGCACAGAGATGCTGGGCAGGGCAGAATAAAGACAGCACAAAACCTTTCAGTCTAGACAGAATAAACCTCCTGAAGTGAACAAACATTAAACAGAATGATGCGAGGACACAACAGCCAAGACTTGCTCAAACAACACACCCAACTGTAATAGAAGCTAACTCCCTGTACTGTGGAGGCCCTGTAAGAAGAGAACGAAGAGCCTGCACATAACACGTCCGCCTACGACAAGGACAACGGACCGACTGCGATGCGACGAGGCTGTGTGCGTGTAGCTGCAGGTGGTAGTTAAAAGGTGCGGGGCGGCGAGGTCATATCGACGCTACTCGTGAAGTGTACTGGACTGGAGGTTTCTAAAGTCACTTTCATGACAGCAGCACTTGGGCTTCAAGATGAGTAGTTAATTACTTGGGTGATTTTCTATGTGCATTAAGGTTCATCGAGACGATACGATATTGTTTGTTGTTGTTGATATTGTTTGTTATTGATGGAATACTGTAATACTGCGCATTACACGTCCCCCTCAACACTTAGAAGTTTAATTTAATTTTTTTCTTTATTGCATACAGTACAGTTGATCATGCTGGATGATATGGTATTTGTCATATATACACCCATTGGTAGTACAATTTGTAAAGATAGATGGGAGACAAGTACATTTGCATAAAATATTGGTTTTGTGTTACCTTAAGGTAATATATCACATGTTCAAGGAAAAGTTTCCTCTTCACCAAATCGGATTTTCGAAGTTTGCTGAACTGCGCCCTAAAGAGTGTGTTCTGCCACGTGCAAGCGGCAAACATACAGTATGCGACCATCCATCAAAACATAAAACTTATGATGCTTGGTGCAAAGATTGCAGAATTTACAGTAAATGTCAAAGTTAAATTAAAATAACACCACGAATGCCTATCGAAGTTTGTATGCCATCCGCCTCAACCCTCTTGTTTTTTAAACAGTGTTTACCGTGCCCTGGTATATCAGGTCTAATAGAACTCATGGATGAAAATTCAATTGAAGAGATAACTTCTAAAAATGTGTCCAGTTGACAGGTGCACATTAGAAACAATCTCCATGTCGTCTGATGATTTTTTGGACAACTTCTGCGAGAAACTTTATGGGAACGTTTGAAATCACTGGATTTTTATGTTTTTTTTTTTAATTTTGGGGACGCTCAAGAAATATTTATCATAAAAATCGTGCAATATTTTCGTGACTTTTGGGCCGATTCTGACCAAACGAGTCGGGCTACAACGTTCATATTTTATAAAGTAGCATCATACAAGACGTCGTCGGGACTTGATCAGAAGATCTGTGAAAATTTAGTGAATTTGATTGTTAATCAATGTTAGAAAAACAGCAATCGGTAAGTTCAAAACTAATAATTTCAACTGTGTCATCATCAGAAGACTATTTACTAGGATAACGCGGAAGTTGTTGATAGGCGAGGGATTGAGCCACATTTTGTGCTAAATTAAACACAAATGACGTTAAAAGTTACAAAAAAAAGAAAACTAAACAAGATACAGCAACACTAATGGGTAGGCCTAGTCTATTATAAAATTGCTTTATTTAAAATCAAAGATTCGAAGACATGTAGACTTACCCCCTCATGTACAAAGATTTTCCGACGCAAAGTTCCGTCATGTATACTTGTTAGATTTATTTTTTAATGTAATATTATTATTTTTACAATTTGATATGTATGTCGGCGGAGGCGAATTTTTTTTGGCATATATTTAGCTCCAAGACAGCCTTTACAGCAATTTGAGCAAGATAGAACTATACACATAACACAAAAATATTTTTGCTAAATGTGCCAGCAAGATTTTGAAAGGGATAACAGTTCTCTACACATCTAATTCTGACATTGCAGGCATCGAGTCTCATCTAGACAACAGGTGGGATGAAGTAATGCCCATTCAAAAAATTCAATCCCTTTATTACTTTGTGCCTATTAACAAAGGGGTTCTTGAAGTTGGTGTCACAGCTAAATCGGAACTTCATGAGGCTACAGTTCTACCATTCACATCTCAGGAACACAGTGTAGAGGTGCAAGATACCACTGATACAGTTCCAGTCAATGTTGCAAAAGAAGACTTTGTCGAAGTTCTTCTAGCTGGGAGAAGAAACGTCACCCAGTCGTACGTTGCCGAAATCATGGAATTCGAACCTGAATATAATCGTGTGACTCTGATGTATATGGAGAAAAGTGGCAAACACTGGATCTGGCCAAGGGAAGAAGACATTTCTGTTAAAGATATTTCCATTATTTAAAAAAAATGTCTATTCCAAAACCAGTAAACAACCGGGGACAATTCTCATCCACTTAAGAATGTGTAGCTACACCAACTCTAAAAAATATCACTTTCGTATAACGGTATTACGCGGTAGGCTATGCTTTTAAGTCATAATGTTGTGCCATGTGCATTGTTATCGTTTAAATATTAGGTTTAGCATAGAGCCTAGAGCTGTTTCAGTTTAAAGCTACTTGTAAAAGCCAAAATATTTTTCATATTCTTTGACTTACGGCTTATGTAGGCTATGCCGATTATAGATATACAGTTTTATTATAAAGGTAGACCTAAATTAGGTACCGGTACCTATTTGCATTGTTTGGTAGACTTACTAGCCTAGTCATTCCAGTAGGCTACCACTACCAGATTCTACCATTATTATCCCTACCCATTTGTAAGAAAAATCATACTCTTGTACTATGGTTGGTTTTGGCCTAGCCTACCTATTAAGTTTTGCCTAAATGTAGGGCCAATGTTATTTTTTTAAGTAGGCAGGCCAAAATATAATTTGAGATTACATGTAACAATCTAAAAATACAATATTTTATCAATAAACAATTGATTTTACCAGATATACACATGTGTGCCATTTTGTCTCACCTGTAACAAACTTTAAAATTCTGTGTAAAATGGAATAATGAATCAAAGTTATTTTGGTTAATGATACTGTGATTCTTGACACATTACCTTACTATAACAAAAAAAGGCATGTGGGAGTAACATGCAGCAGAACAGAATTATGCACATGTAACCATGAAAGTGTTAAGCAATGTCTGAAATTTGTCCCACCCGTAACAGCTCTTTGCAATTATTTTCATACTGAAGCTAACTTCTGATGGTTCCCATTTTTTTTTTTTTAAACAAAGGAGGATACAAACTTTATTCTAACAACAAACATACATCACTCTCTTACAAACTTTGACCTGTAGAGCTTAAAGTAGCTCTGTGAAAACTGTCCCACCCATAACGCCGGAATGGCTGTATTGGTAAATATATATTGCATTTAATTATGGTGCGCATTCCTCTATTTTGTAGTTTTTGAAGTCTATTAATATCTGTTACAAAATCCTGATAGAAAATTGTGGAACAGAAATCGAAATGACGTTAAACAATTGTTTTATAAATAACCATTTTAGTCATGATGATAAATGATGACAAATTCTACATATATAACCTATTTACTTGCGAATTTTTGCAGCAATATAATTAATTATAATTAATTAATGAGGAAAACAGAGGCCCAAGTTACAAGACTGGCAGTAGTATCTTGTATCTTTACGTTTCTAGTCTTTGCACCCCTTGACCATAACGGTCATAAATTCTGCTATTGTCTTTAATGTTAATCCTAAGTGTTTGGTAACAATTTATTCTGTATTTTAAAATGAAAATCATTGCATCTTCCTAATTTGTTCTTGAACATTAAACCATTGAAGTGCGTCCAGCATTATTGCTATTGGTACATATCTATTGAATTTAATTATGGTGCGCATTCCTCTATTTTGCAGTTATTGAAGTCTCTAGTCAACACAAATATCTATGGAGGAAAGAAGTTATCAATTGAAACCGCTATCAGCCACAGGCCACGAACCCAGAAGTCCCAGTGTAAGTCCTTGGGCGGGAGGTATAGCCTTTTGGCGACGAAGGAGACCAACGCGTGGCTTGCACGGAGGGAACGATCGTCCTCCATCCACAGGCGACTATAAGATACAAGTAAAGTTTAGCCTGTCGACGAATAAGGGCAACACATTTTGGATAGAAAGCTTTATTGACAAGCAAAACCACATATAGCTACAAATGCAAACACAACATTGGACTTCAATGAACCTTGTTAGATATTCAAACTTATTAGGTCTAGATTAGTTTAATGACGTGTCAACAAACGAGTTATTTGCAACCCTACACAGAAACTAAAGAAAAACAACAACCCCAGCACTGAAATCGGGGGCACCATATATGTGTAGAGGCTCTCATCCCACACTGAACAGAACCTAACACTTTCCAAACACCAACCACTCAGGCTGTACGGGCAGGACAGAACAGACAGAGCACAACACAGAGATGCCGAGCAGGGCAGAATAAAGACAGCACAAAACCTTTCAGTCTAGACAGAAGAAACCTCCTGAAGTGAACAAACATTAAACAGAATGATGCGAGGACACAACAGCCAAGACTTGATCAAACAACACACCCAACTGAAATAGAAGCTAACTCCCTTTACTGTGGAGGCCCTGTAAGAAGAGAACGAAGAGCCTGCACAAAACACGCCCGCCTGCGACAAGAACAACAGACCGACTGCGATGCAGGCTCTGTGTCTACTGTGTGCGTGTAGCTGCAGGTGGTAGTTAAAAGGTGCGGGGCGGCGAGGTCATATCGCCGCTACACGTGTAGTGCAATGAAGGTTTTTTAAATCGCCTTTATGTTAGCAGCACATGGGCTTAGGTGCTAATTTGGTGGTGATATTTCACGTGCATTTAGGTTTCAGCGATACGATATCGTTGTTGGGGG